>JTLS01000431.1:0-19169 GCA_000826855.1 Basidioascus undulatus
TGGGGAGGTGAAGGGGGAGGGGCGAAGTTGCACCGGGGGCGGGGGAGGAAGGAGCGGGCGCGGCGGACGACCCGCGCTGGGCGGCGCGCGGAGGAGCAGGCGGAGGGGGCGGCGGTGCGGCGCGGCAGGTCGGGCAGATGAAGGTGCCTGAGGGGCGCAGTTCAGAACACTGCGGGCGAATCAAGTGATAGAAAAGTGATGGTGCACCTTTGGGAGGTTTGAGGAGCGGTGGGTCGAGGCAGCCTGTCGAAGACGCGGGGCAGCGATAGTGAGCGACGACCGGACACGCGCGCCGGAGGGTTGAGCGCGAATCTCACCCATGTGCCAGCCCCTAAGCCGCGCGTACTCTCCTTCAGCATCCCACATCGAAACGCGGTAGAACAGAAGACACGCACCGATCACAATGATCGCAGAACAGGATGCTCGACTGTGATATCGGGAGCGTGAGAGGTGCGTCAGCCACGCATTTCCCGTCACGTGACACAAATACGTTTGAGATTGAGGATGAGGACAAGGAAAAAGACACGCACGTCGTCGCCCTTGTCGCCGCAGACTTCGCACGTCTTGCAGTCGAAGCATTCCCAGTCGTAGGTGCGGATGTTGAACGTGATCTCGGGCGTGAGTTGGAGGCAGGTTGGGTGGCCTGCGGGGAGAGTGTGAGTCAGAAACAGACGGTAGAGTGCGAAGAAAGATAAAATAGAGGATTATTGCGACGACGGACCGGAGGAGCCACACTTGGTGCACGATATCTGCAAGGAACGGCATGAGGGCGAGACGGAGGAAGTACGAGAGGCAAGCCAGACTCACGAGCTGCTCCATCCTGCCCGTCTTCTTGTTCAACATCCGATCCCCATCGCAATAAGCGCACTTCTTGTCGCCCTTCACATGGCGCTCCTTCTCCGCCCGGCGCCTCTCCTTCTCCGTCTCCTTCTCGAATGGGTTCTTCGGCGGGCGTCCCAGCTTCTTCGGCGGCTCCTTTGCGGGGCTGCGCGAGCCGAGCCAGTCCGTCTTGGGCGGCGCAGCGCGGAGGGCGCGCTTGCCGTCGTGCGGCGGAGAGGGTGAGCGGACGAAAGCTGGTACACCCGCTGCGGAGGAAGAGGTGGTGTTGGAAGAGTGGTAAGATGTGAGGAGCGCGCGGGCCGCGGCTGCTTCGGGCGTCTCCGCGTAGGGGGCTGGCTCGGGAAAGGCCGCGAAGGGGGACTGTGCGGAGAACGGGGACGGGGCTGCCTCTGGGGCGGGGGAGAAGGGCGAGTGGGAGGGAGCTGGGGGCGCGTAGGCCGGGTGGTAGGACGGGGAGTGCACGGGTTGCGCGGGGAACATGGGTGAGGCGGCGGGGGGCATGAATGGTGATGGCGCTTGGAGAAACGGCGACGGCGCCGAGCGCTGTGTGGAAAGGAAAGGATTGTTTAGTACCCAGTGCGAGCGTAATTTGGGACATTCGAGTAGGCATCTCCCTCGACGCGTCCAACGCCAGACCCAAAGCGCGCGTAGCTCCGTCTGCTTTGCCTTGTACACTCTCCATCGCGCATTTGATACAATACATAAGACATATTGCACTCACCTGGGCCAGCAATGGATCAAAAAACACGCCATGCCCCTGCTGCCCCTGTCCCTGCGCCTGCTGGTCGCCGGTGCCGTTCGACCACGCGTCGGCGCCGCCCGCTAGGCTCGGGTCGATCGCAAACTCCATACTCGTCGCGGTGGCGTGTCGTTGCGATGTTCAAAATACGAAAGACCGCCGTATGTGAATTGGGTGATGATGGTGCTGGCTAAATGCGTTACGTTCGATGTCGGCGGCGAAAGAGTCGCGAGGGGGGAACACGAAGACGCTCCCTCGGGCTCGAGATGGCTTAGTCAGCACTACACCTTGCTTTGGGACGCGTACCGGACGCGACGCGATTCCTGCACAATTTCTCCGGTCTACTTTCCGCAACGCACTCAAAAAACAGACTGTGGCCGTTCGTAATCCGTGCAGGCTCCGCGATCTGGAATTATAAAGCCCCAACCTGCATAATAGTGCACCTGGGTGGTCAACTCGCAGCGAGCGAGAGCGCGGTAACGTCCAGGAAAGTGGCTGCAGCTTGCAATTCTGCAGGAGCGCAGGAGGCCAAGGGCAGTCCGATCACCTCGTGTCAGATACCGGAGGAGGTGTTGAGGGTCAGCGCGAATCCGGACTGCGTCTTCTCTTAGAGATCCACGTGTTGACAATCGCACAGGTTCCTAGCTTCGCGAACAAGGCGCAGTCTGGTGTCGGGTTACCACTGAGTTGTCCATCGCAAATATCACAAAGTTTATCTGGGCGCACATAATGGAAACATCCAACAGCACAGCCGCGTCAATTCTCAATAGCTGGAGAACAGAGAGCGCGAGGTCCCCCTATCCATCGAATGACTCTTCTGTCGTACTGGGCAGGCTAGTCAGCACAAAAATACCTTCCAAACCTCAAGGATGAAGGTGATGAGCTCGCTGGGCGTCAATTGGCGCCTCGGCCTCGGCATGGCACGATGCCGCAAGCGGGGTGAGGGCGACGCTTCTACTGGTGATATTCCTTTGCAAGCTGGAAAATACAATGATGTATGAAGCGGGAATGGATCAGCAAAGCCTAGTCATAGTTATCATTCACAAAGATTTACAGCTGTACACGCTGACTGCTGTTCCACCCACGGCCATATGCTTCCTCCAGTCTGCATACTTCGTCGAACAATCAGCAGTCTTCATGAAAATCAGATATTTTTCGAAAAACAATTTCGTGGTACGTGGGCCAAACGCTCATCAGCAAGATCACAAATCGATAAGACTCCGGTTGGCACGCTTCTTTTGCGAGCACCCTGGTGACAGGCTTGATCAGAGACGCGTTCGAACGACCGACGTACTGTATTCTTACTTCTTAGTCCAAAGGAGCAAAGACAGCTTGACTCTAGGACGAGGCCACTCCGTGGCTATCCGCCGCGAGCACATGTGCATCGGTTCACCTTTCACGAAACTTGTGTTCCCCATTGTGTCTGTTGTGTCTGTCATGATGGCAATATCGCTGAGCAGGGAATTCCCGTCGTCCAATGTGTCTCCCACCTGTAGCTGTATTATCGGCGCTTCCGGTATGCTATGAAGGACAACCGGACAACCAAAGCGAGATGATCGAAGGTGTTGTTTGTTTGGGGAGAGTACGTTCCTTTTCCCGTTTCCAGAATTGTCATATACTGGACACAAAGCGGTTAAAGAAATGAATGTATGATTGGGAAAGTTCAACCGCTGGAATACAGGGAATACATCGCCCCTCTGCCTCCCTGCTGCTCGACACAATGCCTAGCAGGAAAGGAAGCAACGGACGGACGAGACAGGAGCTCGTACTCAAAGTGGTAGTCGGGCTTAGTTGCCTGTAGGTCCTATCTGTGAGCGGTGGTACCGGAGTACGCCTGCCGACGGGTTGGCTGAGCTATGGCAGAAGCAAGAGGCAGTGCGGCAAGAAAGCTGGCCCTGCGACAAATAAGATGACATCTGGGAGGCTCGAGCAACTCATAATCTGTTCGAGATCCTTAATGAAAACCCCATTTTACTGGCTTGTATCCTTCGCCGAAATGATAGTTCATAGCGAGGATGAAGGTGTCGCAGTGAGAGTCCACGAGACATGCCATGTCAGTCAAGCTCCATGCCCCGAGGGGATGAGGGTCGCATCTGGTCCGGAGACTGTCAGAGCGATTTGGAACTTCTTCATCCGATTGAGGAAGAAGACAAGGCAATCGCGCTGAGCTTGAATAAGCAGCGGGAGGGACTGCGACTGCGACAGCTGAGATAGCGATCGTGAGCTTGTCCGCTTCGGGGCGGGGGCACATGTCTTGTAACTCCCTCAAATGTAGAAGACGGATAAGAGAGAAGATGGAATAATTTCCAATAAGTTCCCGAGCTTGACCAGCGCTTCGCAAAACACTTCAGACCCCTCTGCCTACTTTCAACTCTATGCGTAGCGAGCACTGCGTGGATCGTTGTAAGGTGCGACTGTAGTTGCACGTAGCTCTTTTGCAGTAAATCTAGTATAAATTACGTGGTTCTCGTCCCTTTATGTGCTTTCCCTGTCAGTCTCAATTCGCGCGGAGGTCGAAGGAAGACTCTGGCTGGACTTTCTCTGGCTCAGTTGACCCCTCACAAGGCGACACCCGGTCGCCACTCTGTCCTTTCGCCTTCAGATAGATTCATTATAATTTCTTTATTCTATGTTATCAGATCCTTACCGCTTCAAATTACACACAGACTTGATATCTGATGTGTGCGTTTGTCTGTGTACAGCTACGCAGCTGTGGTCGCCCAGACGGTTGTTTCGAGCAGGATGGTAGTGAGTGGGAAGAAATAAGCCTGAATCATGTGGGATTATCGAGCATTGGACTAGATTGTACTGAACCTCAGGTCGAGTGCCGATACGAGAGGAATAATCATGTCGGTCCATTTATGAGCTCTACGGTTTGGAGCGGATCCGCACCGGGCCAACATATTCACTGGAGCTTGACCCTGGCACTGCCTATATTATGAAATCTTAAGGTCCCAGAACACTTTCTGTGTTCCCCGTAAGCAAACTCATGATGAGCTTTGAGGAAGGCGCGATGGCTGTACTCTGGCTGTTGTGACCCTGCAGGCGGGCCATCTGGGAGTACCTTTGTACGCAAGGTCACGGCCAGAAGTTGGGCAATAATCTGTCTTGCACGTTCTCCCAGCAGAACTGCAAATAAACCACAATTGGTTGCACCCAGAAGCACATCCGTTTAAGAGAGAGGACCAAAAGATGCACATGAGGCGTGATGAGGAGGTGTGTTTGTTGAGAGCGGCAAGTTCCCGCATATCTTGTCGGTTCGTCTTGGTTCGTCCAGCTCTCCAACATTCACTTCCTCTCGACGGCGACGATGGCCGCCTCCGATGAAGGTCAGGGTCTCACTAGACTTCCGCGCCCCCTGGAATGCGGAAATTGTCCTCTTGCATTATCCCGTGCCCGTAGACCTCGAGCACCACCCCTCGCCTCGCGTCCGGAGCGCCATCCTCATCCCATTCGACGTCCAGCCACGATAACGAGGCCTACCACGCTCTCGTGTTCGGTGCCAATAATGAGGAGGACAGGTCTGGGACCATCACTTTCTTCCCGCTGTTCCCCGTACCTCCGGATGCGACCGGCGTATCGCCGCACACCGCCTCCTTTCTACCTCTCTCAGACGGCGCGCACCCCCAGCCTAGAGCCCTCACGACTTTGGCCGTTCCCTACGCCTGCTGTGAACTGAGTTGTTTCGGTGTTGGGAAGATACTTTTTGCTGCAACCAATACACTCTTGCCCTAGAACGTTCTTGCTGAGCGGGAGGCTGAGCGGGCTGCCACCATCGGCCGGGACTTGGCTGCGCGCCTGGGCGACTACGGGCAGACGCTGCACATTACTGTCCCGCCAAGCGCTTGATTGGTATTAATTATGCTTCATTATTAAATATTTACTGCCCTGGGATCAGATTAACGTCTTGCGAATGAGCGGATACCTCGCTTGCGCCGTCTTGGAATGCAGACGCGCAGTGCCTATTCAGACCTTCTCGAGATTCACACTCTCCACATCGAGCTCATTCGTAGACTTGGATAGTCAGGCTGGTTCCTCACTTGGGGAGGGTGGCGTTGCGTCGGGTCCCAGACGAGACACATCAGAAGACGTGCAAAAGCAGAGTTGCACGCTCTTACATCTTGAAACGCTGCCGCCGGTCGTGCTGCGTCAGGTTCACGTTCCGGGCAGACCACGCACCCAACTGGCACCATCAGCACTCCAAAGTTCCTACGCGTCTATTCAATTGTTCATGTAGCCCAGGCCCTTCCCCCTTTCCCCTCCCTCTACCCCTCCGCCCACCCAGCACCCACCTTCTCATCCCCCTCGCGCTGCGTTCTGAGCGCTTCGCAGAGCTTTGAACATATTGAATTGTTAGTGAGCTAGGCTTCCATCAGCTGACGAGACCGTGAGAATATAGCTTCAAAGTTCGCGAATGGCAGGACTGCAGAATATTTTCCAGCATTGGTCGACCAGTTGAACACGGGAGAGATTCTTTCTCGCACGAGGCATGCAATCACCGTCAACTCAACGGAGAAAACCCTCACAGGCGTGGTACAAGGACGCGGTCCTGGGATGCCGACGTGCTCGGAGCTTTGACCACGCGTGGCAGGCTGAGCTGGAATCCCTCAGGCACCCGCGAAGGACAATCGATGTTCTCCTTTCCGTGATGGTCTACCTTTATGAGTGTATGTAATGTCTCATCATGGTAATGGATGCGTAGAGTGAAGGGCACTCAGTGCACGCAAAGCCAAAAAGCCAAAAAGCAGATTACCTGCTTTCTGTCGTAGACCTGCCATTCTCTTCGGCTTCCTATTATATCTTGCAATAGGCAACCAGTGCAACCAGTTTTATTATTGGCCATTACCTTCACCAGTTGGCGTCGAGCAGCGCTAATACAGCCGCGAGCAGAAAAAATCAGCGACGCGCTTGATCGACGCGTCACCGACTTTGCTCCTTCAACTCCTGCGCGTCTCCTTGCCCTCTTCCCCCACCGGCCCTTTGCGTTTCTTCGCTCCTCGTCCCACTCGGACATCGTTTTCGTCCTCGAACCTGCTTTTCCAAGGCGGAAAATCATCCGAACATCTCGTTCAAGTCCACGCTCGCTACTTCTGTGCGTTCGTCGCTGAGCTTCTCGAGCAACACGCCGGCGAGCACGCGCGCTGACTTCGGGACCTTCTCTCGCGCTCTCGCCAGATCTCGTCTGACCTGCAGCCCTCCCCTCGCTAGCCCCGCTCTATCATCATGTCCGCCGCAACGCTAGAGGACTATGCCGACCGAATCATCTACAGCGAGTGCGTCAACGGTCGTCGCATCACCTCCCCCATCTCTTGCCCTCTCCCTCGCTCGACCCATGCGCGTTCGATACTGACGCTGAGCACCCTCCCTGCGCCTGTTCTACTTTGTCCCCCCTCCTCCTCCGCCAGCCGTTACTCGGACGACCTGTTCGAGTACCGGCACGTCATTCTCCCGAAGCAGATGCTCCGGCTTATCCCCCGCTCGTATTTTGAGCCCGACGAGTCGGGCGTGCTCCGCATCTTGAGCGAGGCCGAGTGGCGCGGGATCGGGATCACGCAGAGTTTGGGGTGGGAGATGTACGCGACCCATGGTGAGTCGGCTAGAGCGCTATGTGGAGAAGGAAGTGGCGGGCTAGCGGAGACAAAGTGTGGGAGATGGGAAGCACACCGGAATCCCCCCATGCCCCTCTACCTTATCCGATACGATGCTGAGTGCGCTTCTCTTCCCTTCCGCCTGCAGCTCCTGAGCCTCACATTCTGCTCTTCCGGCGAGAGAGGGACTACCAGGAGAAGGTGCGTGCTCCGAAGGCTTCCATCTCGAGCTCGACCGACCGCCTGACGCTTTTGTATCCCTGCAGTACGGCCCGCACGGCAAGCCTGCCGACTCGAAGCCGAAGAAGAAGTGACCTTGTGATTTCGGAGCACGGGAGGACAGGAATGTGCGGGCGGGCGGGCGGACACGGCGTGCTAGGGGGAGGACAAAAGATGGGATGAGGGAGAGGATGTCTTTGGAGGAAGGTCGGGGTCGGTCGGATTCATAGTTGGACGGGTGGTCCACGGTGTTTCTTCTTCATTTCTCATCCCTATTTGTGGCGTACCTCTTCGGAAAAGGGGGGCGGCGGGGATTCTTCGCTCTTTGCTGCCCCTCTATCCGCGTTATTCCACTCTGCTTCCTTCGCATCCCTTATACACCACAAGCATCATCATCGTCATTACATGTCCTATGTCCACAAACACATTGTTGCATTCTACGCCTTTTCCCATCGTGTGCTGAATGGGATGTGTGCGAGACGCGCATCAGAAACGGGCGAAGCAGAAGTGAGGTGGGAGGCTTTGATGGGAGGCTTTGACCGACCGGCGAGCTCCCAGCTAGGCTCTCATCGTGCGATCATCATCTCTGGCCCGGTCTTCTCGCTTCGGTTGCTTACCATTGTACGACATCTTTGGACAGGAATTGAGCTGCTTGTGGTCGCAGATTGCGTTGTGAGTTCTCCTTGCCAAGTTGCAGGAATGAAGAGAGGTCCTGAGGGAGTTGAGCGGTAGGAGCCGTCACCTACAGCCGTACCGAGGACTTCATTCTGGGCTTCGCGGCCTAGGAGAATTCTCGTATTCTGCCTGTGCGAATTGAATCTTAGCCTGCATTTCATGTCAGTCGCTTCTACGCCGTTCGGTGCTGGGTCCAAACGAGGTCGAGGAAGCCTAGAGGTACCGCAGGGCGGCATCTGGACGGCACCTGACGTCTTCTCGCTTCCAGATCTCCTCGCCCGCCTGCTTCTCTCTCCCTCGCCCCTCTCGCCTTCCCAACAGGCATCATGGCACGTTTCATGACTATGAGACTCCATTCCGAAAACTTATGTTCTCCCTTTAGCATCTTGCTCGCGCTCTGCGGCGCTCTGCGATGGTAGCTCGGCTCCCCCAGGCTCCCTTCATCCTCACCCGCTCGCTCGCAACTCCTCCTCCCAAAGTGCCCAAAGCCGCATCTACCTCTCCCAATCAACGCGCGACCATCGACGTCCCGCGCGAGCAGTTCACTGAGCCTGCGGTCCAGACGCTGGCCTTCATGGGGCGGACGATCAAGCTCGTCTCGCTCGGGGCGCTCGGCATCGCCCTCCTCGCCGCGGGCGCATTCGAAGGGTTCCACCAGTACGTGGAGCGCTACGAGATGTCCCCTGCGTCTGCTATCGGGCTCGTCGGTCCCGAGGGCTGGGAGCCAGACAACGACGACTGGAGCGGTGGGCTCTCGGGCGGGACGGATCGCGGGCTCGGGTGGAAAGGGCGGCACTGCGTGCGGGGCGCGTACGTCGCGCAGGAGTTCGGGTCGGGGATCGCACCCGGCGTGATCAGCGCTGCTGGCGGAGAGTCGCACTTCGGAGGAGTGCCCGGTGGGCTCCGACGTTCAACCGTCAACCGCGCAGACTCCGGGTTCGCTCAGGCCGAGGCATACCTCGTCCAGGCGCTGGCGATCGCCGTCGAGCGCGGGAGACCGCTCGAGTCGATCGTCGCGCTCAGGATGCGCTTGGCGGGCGTCCGCGAGCGCTTGGGTGGTCCTGGCGCGCTCGCTGGCGCGCTGGACGAGTACGAGACGGTGTGGGAGGCGTTGCGGAACGGGGAGGTCAGTGCCCGCGTGGAGGTTGCGCGGAGGGCGGGCGAGGTCCAGGCGCGGAGGGACAGGGCGGAGGACGCCGAGAGGTGGTTCCTTGAGGGACTCAAGGTCGCACTGGGCAAGGAGGACGTCGTCGCGCCGGAGCCGGCGAAGGCTGACCCCGCTCCTTCCTCGTCGGGCGGCTGGTTCTCCCGCGCCAAACGGAGTACGAGCACGTCTTCTGCGTCTTCCGGCCCTTCTCCGCTTCTCTCAGCGCTCCTCCCCGCACCAACGATAGCAGTGTCGCCCCCCTACCCTCATGACGCCCGCGCATTCTCCTCCCTCCTCCTCACGCTCTCCCGCCACTACGCGACGCAGCGCGCCCTGTCCTCCGCACACGCTGTCGAGCAGTTTTCGCACCGGCTCCTCAGCGTTGCGTCCGCCGCGGCGACGCACCAGTCACCCTCGGAGCAGCTGCATGCCCTCTGGGTGCAGCACCGTCTCGCCCTCACCTCCCTGCATCTGGCCGAAGTCACGCACGCCCTGGGCGGCTCGCCGGTCACCGATGCGCTCGGGTGGCTGCAGCAGGCCGAGCGCCTCTCCGTCACAGTCCGCACCGCCCTGGAATCCCACACCTCGTCCATCGCGCGCCCGCCCAAGTCGACCGCGCTCCGCCGCCCGCGGGACTGGCTCGAGCGCGACGCACGCCGCAGCGAGGCGGAGGCGGCGTACCTCGCTGGGCTGCTGCACGAGCTGAGCGGGCAGGCCGGGCCCGCGCTCGCGTGCTACGAGAGGAGTTTGAGGGCGCATGGCGCAGGGGTGGAGGAGGGGGAGGGCAAGGCGGATGAGAATGTCCTGGAGGAGGGAGGGCCGGAGGTCAGGAGGGTGTGGGACGCCTGGAGGAACGCGAGGGAGAAGGTCCGCGCGCAGGGCGGCACCGTGGGGCGAGAAGGGAAGAGTCAGTAGGAGAGGACGTGGATTTCTGGAGTTGATTCATGATTATGCACTCCGACACGACCCAGCTGCAATTTCCAGTATTGTCGGCTTGATAGGCGGACTTTTTCTTTCTCTTTAGCCGACTGAGCTGTAACCCGAGCTCTGAAGTCCAATCATCGTCACGCTTTCGAAAGACTTGGCTCGACAAGCCTTCTTGCTCGACGAGGTGCGGCCTCCTATAGCAGACGCGTCGCATGGTCCCTTTGCGAAAGCATTCAAACGAGTTGGACCGAGGCAGATTCCGGGTGACGAGGGTTGGCGAGTGTGCATTAAAGCAGAGTGCCTACTGCATACCTCTTGACAAATAAATCCGCAGTTCTGGCGCAGCTCGGCTCCGTTGAACCACGTATGTCTGTGTAGTTCAGGAGGTGTTGCATCGTTGTCGATGCCCGATTGCAAACGGTGGAACGGGCGACAGAACAGTCTGGAGACTGGGCGGCATCCCAACTCGGTACGCAATTGTCGGACAAGGGAGAAATAATGCTAAAAGACTCCTCCTTGATGTGTCCGAGCCCTTGGATCCGAAGCAGCAAGGGGGGCATGTACGTGACGTGTAGGCGAGCGGCCGTAGGGTCGAGACAGGCGTGAGGGGAACGCTGACGCCTGAGAAGGAACGCGAGCGCAATGACGGACTCGACGAGGGCGTCGAGCCGCCGGGCCGCATGGGCGCGCGTCTCGAGGTGGTAAGTCCGGTTGCGGATCCAGGGCTCCAGCTCGTAGACGCCGGGTCCTAAACCTCTCATCTCGAGCGCTTTGACGATCGCCTCGCCACTTGGGCCAAGAATCAGGGCCTCTCATATGACACGCCTGAGGAGCGCGAACGCGCGGTGAAACTTTGGAGTTCGCACGTGGTGAGACCTTTCGTCGCGGCTTTTGTGGATGCGAAGGGCATGCTCATCGAACACCGCTGGACTACGGCCTTTGGTCGTGTCACTAAATGTGCCACTAAATAGAGAAGAGTATCGGCTGAAAATTTCGTAAAAGAGCACGGCTTGCCAATGACCACTGAGGCAGAGAGGCAACACGCCGAAAGAGAAGTGAGCGTATAGTCTCTCCTTCTCCCTCACCCGGTAGCGCGAAGCGGACCATAAATCGGCTCATTTCGTCTTGACAGTACCAGCGTTGGCGAACCTCTCGCGATACGTGTTTGGAATGTCGCTCCCGACTCGCCCGAGGACATGCACTACCGCGCACAGCGTGACACCCTCGTCGCGCTGGGCATCGTACCTCAGTCCAGACCCGCCGGCGGCCACACAATGTCCCTTTCGCGCTGATGAGCTCGCGAGCTACTGCATTTTCCAGCGAGTGTATCCGCACGGCGAGCTCGGACAGACGGTACGGCAGTGCTGCTCTCTTACCTCACGCGCCTTGCCGGACGCTTTACCTGACTCATCCCATCGTCCGTCGTCCCGTTACACAGAAAGGAACGATTCGCCAAATTCTTCCCAGGCGCTTCGTCATTGTGCGTTCGGGCATCAACATCTCCTTGGCCTATCACAAAGTGCAACAACATTGTGTAGATTACTGACGGCTATTTGCTTCATCTGTATCGTTGCGACTTTCAAGATCCCACCGCCTGGCTTGCCGAGCGAGGGTGGGAGTTGCAGGGGCTGGAAGCCTGAGCCCATATCGCAGGCTCGTGAGAAGAACAGGGTGGCGGGCTATGTTCACGTCGTTGCGTTGCGTGACTTGCCAATGGGTGTGCTGCAGGACTTGGCGCTCGAACTGTCGGAGGGGCGTATTCGGGTTGTACGAAGCAGCAGCAGCAAAATCTGAAGGAGCGGCAGGGTTGCATGATCTGTGAAACGCACTTTGGCCAGCGTGATAGCATCTGGGTGCCGGAGACGAAGCGTGGCAGATCTGCGTCTCCTCGCGCCCTCGGGAAGCTTGTGCACCGCAAACCTTTAATGCGGGACATGCTTCTGCATTCTCGCCTCCTCCCCTCTTGTTCCAGCCAGCCCTTACGCGCTGTAATGAGCTACGTCCGCCAGTGGACAGCTAACTATGCAATCGACGTCGGTATATGTAGTCGCTCGAAGAACACACGAACTGCACACATGAACTGCACACACGATCCTCAACATCCTCAAAGGGTCATGTATCCGCCACATACCCCACATGCCCTCCCCCCTCTTCTTTCTGACCCAGTACATCGCTCTTCGGTAGATCGCTCCAAAACCGCACCCTCTTTAACTTGCAGAAGGAGATAACAGTCTTCTCCTCCTGCACGGTTGCGATACAGGCACAGCTAGTGTCATGTTGGCATTTGCATGCAAGAGTTCAAACTCGAGCATGCTCTTCAATGCATGACCGGAAGCTGGACGAGATCCTGCAGCAGGAGAGTTAGACAGCATTTGTACGAGGTGCAGTGGGATTCGGTCGAGCTGGACTCGGAGGGCCACTAGTGCTGGCGGGCTTGCCCAACAACTGCGTTTCGGTGCATTCCGGACGTATATCACTCAAGCAGGTCAAAGGTGTTTTCTTTCGTGGTACAAAGTCAGCAAACGACACATCACATGGGGAGCATGTGTGACTATGTGAGCGTGAAACCGCGGGCTTGAAGATGTGGCTTGTCTGGCAATGCACACGCGGCAACACAACACACCCCAGCCATAAAACATGTGTCGACGCAGTCGACGTTCATAACGGTCATAGCGAGTGTGGCGCGAAAGGCGAAAAGAGCAAGGCAGAGTCGAATCCTCCAGAGAAGGCAGCGCAAGCGCAGCTCCCGTGCTCCTCCTGGGAGCTCCACCGAAACCCAGAGCACGTTCAACGCGCGTCCAAAGAAGAGAAGAGAATAACCGAGAAAGGAAAAAGGGGGGGGCGTAAGACATGAAAGGAAAGGAAATAATAACTCAAAGCGCCTCCGGGGCACAAGACAAGTGGTCATCGTGTGGTGGTGTGTGTGCGTTCACGCGTGGGACGACGACGCGCCGAGGGCCCAGCTCCGGCGGTGGACGTTCATGGCGCGCCGGCGCTTCGCGATGCCCTGGCACTGCTTGAACTTGGTGCCGCAGTCCCATGCGCCGCCGCCACCCGTCTGCCACTTCTCCGCGCACGCCTGGTACGTCGCGACGCAGTCGCCGTCCGCGCCCGTGTCGTTGCCGCCAGCAGCGGGCTCGTTCGAGCCCGACGTCGGCGCGGGCTGCGCGGGGGACGAGTAGGACTCCTGCGAGTTACCGGAGGGGGACGGGGACGAGGAGGGCGCGGCGGAGGAAGAGGGTGCGGGGCTGGCGGAGGAGACCGGCGTAGCGGCAGAGGAGGACGGCGCAGGGGACGAGCCGGAGCTGCCGCCGCCGCTGTAGACTTCGGAAGGGCCGGGTGCGACATACGAGTCCGAGCCGCTGTCCTGGTTCACCTGGAGACCACTGGGGAAGGGGAATGGTTGTGTTTAGCGAGATAAATGGTGAAGGCATGGGTAGGGAGTGGACGCACGGAGTAGACGGCGTGTACCAATCCGAAAGCGAGCCGGTCGCAGGCGACGCGTTGCCGCCGCCGGTGACCTGGACTTGAATGCAGGCGGGGCTATTGGAAGACATGAGTTAGCTTCAAGTTGAAGCTGACAGACTCGGACCAAGAGACGGACTAGAGCTCGGCCCCGTTCGAGTTACCGTTCTGGACGGTGTGCTGCGGGGCAGGTGAAATTTCAGTCTCCAGAGGGAGGGCGTGAGCGCGACACGAAGCACACAAGCGACTCACGTAGCCACCAAGCTCGATGCGGATGAGGTAGTCGCCGGCCCGGAGGTCGGAGGGGACCTTGAACGAGTAGACGGGGGCGTCGTACTGGACCTGGGCGCCCTCGCCCTTGTACTGGAGGTGCGAGAGGACCATGTGCTTGGTGCCCCACTCGCCATTCTGGAAACCCCAGCGGTCGATTGCGAACCTGTTTGCGGCGTTACAACAGGGGTCAGGAAGCCTGCGAGGGGGAGGAAGAGGGAATGCGCGACGCGACCCACCACTGAGCCTGCAGCGGGTCCTGGTCGGCACAGTCGCCGTTGCACTTGGCCATGAACGCCTGCGCGTGGCCGTCGTGGTCGTGGATCCACCAGCGCTAAACAGGCGAACGTCCAACCTCAGTTCTCTGACGCGTTCCACCAGACCAATAGAGAGGGAAAGGCGACTTACGAGGTGCTGGACGTCGACCTGCCCGCCCGCTGAGACCTGACCAGAGGCCTGGGCGGGGGACGAGTTGACGCCGCAGCCGAGAGCGGGGACGTAGAGGTTGCTGTGGAGGGCAAAGGCCGCGTTCAGGACCAAGGAAGCTCCGATGAAGGTCGCATGCTGAAGGACGCACCTGCCCCGGACGGGGTCGCCATTCTCGTTGCGCGTGATCTCGCGGCCGTAGGACTTGCCGTCGAGGGTGACGCCTGCGTGGGATGGAAGGCATTGTTCAGTCCACGGTAGAATGATAGAACAGAAAGGCAAAGGAGCTCACCGGTGATGTACGAGTGAGCCTTGACGGACTCGGAGAGGAGAAGGAGGCCCGCAAGCAGGCTCGAGGTCGTGGAAAGAGCGGTAGAGAACTTCATGATGAATGAGTTGAAAGTGTGTGGCGAACAAAGGTCAAAGAGTTGATAAAGTCGTGGTGTGTCGGGGTCGGACGGAGACGTGTCGAGCGCGACCGGCGTGGAAGAGAGGACTGAAGTTGGTGAAAGCGAGAAGAACGTCGGCTGGCGGGTTTGAAAAGAAGGTCGCTGCCTGGGGGCGTAGGTGGGGTCGGTCGACACGCTGGAGGGGCGGGGGTAGGGCGGAGGAGGAGGACAAGGAGAGTGTGGGTGAGGGTGAAAGGAAGGAAGAGAACAAGGGCGACTGGGTTTTATGGCGCACAGGCACAGATGGATGTGGGGCCACGGCTCGACGGCTCGACTCCGCGGCAGGCGGCACGCACGTTTTCTTGTCTCGCGCGCCCTCGCTATCGCGCAAGCTCGACCCACGCCCACGCCTCTGAAAAACTTACTCTGCGCTCTCGGTACCTTGCACATCGTGTTTTTCAGAGCCCAGCGCCAGCCATGCGTACTGGAAATTGGCCAGGCTGCATCTTGCGCATTCTGTGTAACGACTCGCTGCTGTCGCAAACACCGACCGTCCGCCCGCGATGCCTTTCAAAACAAAGGGCTCACGCGGGGCCGTGCTCAAGTGACGTTCCCCAGCACCGTCCTTCTCCAAGCGGTCCCTGTTGATTGAAAAAACGGACAGCCTTATTGTGCAATAAAAGTCAGGTATAGCCAGATCGATGCTTGGCCAACCGCAGTGGAAGGGTTGTTGGAGAACGCTCCATTTGCATGACAGCATGCGAGCTATTTGGGGTCGTAAAGTGACAAGCCACCGTCCGCACACCGCTCGAGTTGAGTTGCGGATGCGGTCTTCGCGGACGTGCAATTGGGACTTACATTCACGATCAAAAGGCGTTTTCGCGTAAACAGGCCAATGGAATATGTCCCTTGAGGACGGGAGAAACCGCATAACCAAGCGCAACATAACGAGGACGACCGGTGGCTGTCGTCTGCTCGTGGCAGTCGACAGTCAAAGCGCGAGCACAACCGTGTTTCAGCGGGTCACTTGAAAGATGCAATGTCCTCAACAATCCAACAATTAGATGACTCACAAGTGATCATAAGTGTGGATTAACCACGACAAGTTGTCCTAGCCACGGGGTTTGAAAATTTCAAATGTTTATGCTTGAATTAATACTGCACCTCCTCCTTAGCTCAGTGGTAGAGCGCGTCACTAGTAATGACGAGGTCAGTCGTTCAAGTCGGCTAGGAGGAACTGCACTTCCAATGCGTTCCTTTTGCCGCCTGGATTCAATCCTTTTCGACATTACTTTTATTTTTGTGCTGTCTGCCCCAATTGAATAATAATCAATTCCAAAGCATTGGTTAAATGTCGCGCTCTATCGAGATGTCAGCACCCTGACGTCAGTCGCAGTGCCTTCTCTTCAACGACCTCCGCAGTCACCACTTCGGACGCTCCCTGTGGCTTGATACGATGCCCCTCTTGGCTCCTCGCATTAGACGACCTCAGATTTACGCCCAACCACTCCCCTGCACCCCGACTCGTTCCCCACTGCAGCGATGGGACTGGTCACGCTGCTCTGGATGTGCGCCGCGATCCTGGTGGGGGCGTTCGGCATCGGCCTGCTGCCGGTCGAGTTCAAGCTCTCGGCGAGGCGGACAAAGGGGCTGGCCGTATACGGAGGTGCGCCCACTTCCTTCACGCTATGCTAGCCTATTTCATATGCTGAGGATCAGAGGGCGGGGCGGGTGATGATAGCCGGCCTGCTCGTGGGCGCGAGCATAGGCGTGGTCATCCCCGAGGGGGTCGCTCAGCTGTATAGCAGCGTGCTTCCTGAGCACAATCACGGGAACGAGGGCAAGCACGGGGACGTGCCGCCCTCGTTCGTCCGCGCTGTCGCGGAGATCATGCACTCGGTGGGGGACGACTACGGGCTGCAGCACGACATTGGCGTCGCGTTGCTGGCGGGGTTCACGCTCATGTTCCTGTGCGCTCCAGCTCCCTCTCTCTACTCCTCTCAGTCGTACTCACCCCTCTCCGTCAGCGTCGACCAATTTTCCGGCGGGCACCACCACTCGCACGCGCTGCCCGGCCCCTCTGCGCACCCGCAGCCGCAACCCGCCCGCGCCCGCTCCTCCTGGTACTCCTCCCTCGGCTCCTCCTCCGCGCACCCTTCCCCCGCGGCCCTCCCCACCTCCGCGACCGAGCACACGCCGCTCGCGCCCTCGCCGCTGGCTCCCACGCGCCCCTCCCTCGCCAGCGCGCCCCTCTCCCACCGCAAGTCCATCTCGCGCCTCTCGGGCGCCCCGCGCTTCGACGAGCGCACGGGCAAGGGCCGCGACGTCGCGACGACCCTCGGCCTAGTCATTCACTCCGCCGCGGACGGGATCGCCCTTGGCGCGAGCGCACGCAGCGACAAGATCGGCTTGAACCTGATCGTCTTCGCTGCGATGTGCTTGCATAAAGGTGCGTGCTGCACATCCTCTCCCCTCTCCCCTCTCTCTCCCCTCCCCGTACCAGCACGCCGTCTGACACCGCGGAGGGATGTGATGGCTGCGCGCTCGTAGGACCCGCCGCGATCGGCCTGGCCACCACACTCCTCTCCCTCCAGCCGCCGCTCCCCAAGCGCCGCATCCGCCTCGCAATCGCCATCTTCGCGCTCGCGTCCCCCCTGGGCGCGCTCGCGACGTACGGCGTACTCGGGCTGCTCCACACACAGCTCACGAACGTGGAGTACGGCACGGGCTGGGCGCTCCTCTTCTCGGGGGGAACGTGTGCGTCCAGTGGAGAGAACCTGTGAGAAGAGAGAAGCAGCGTGTGGCTGACTATGTGGGTGCGCGCGCCGGGAACAGTCTTGTATGTCGCGACTATGAGCCAGGATGTAGAGGGCGAGGGCGACGACGACGACGCGGGAGCGGGGGCAGGGGCAGGGGCGGGTGAGCTCCAGCTCGGGAAGATCAGGCGCGCGGCGCTGCTAATTGCTGGTGAGTTGCAGCTGCACAGAGAGCTTGGACTGTTGGCGCTTTGCGGACTTCATGCTGATCGTGGGTGTGTGCACCGGGACGGACAGGAATGTACTCTCCTGTACTGCTTAATCGTATTATCGGATAGACGTTATTTGAGGACATGGAGTTAGATGGTATCACGCTATTTAATACACTCTAGAGCGGATCGCGTACGTATGCCGTTGGGACCGGCCATCCACTTGAATCCGCCGTCATTGCAAGCTCACAAGCTCCGGTTGACGTCCTAACGCGAATATTCAAACACTCCAGATGATCAACTCCCGCACTCTCGTCCCACCTTACTGCCCGCAATCTAATGCTCTTCTTGGCGCTCTACACGTTTACGCAGCAGGCGCCGCCGCCGCGTCCACGACACCCCTGACCCAATGCTCCAGCGGTGTCCTAGCCGCCTGTGAAATGCAAGCAGTTGGACGCACGCGTCATGGCCTCGACCAATTCCTCATCATTTATAGTCGGCATAAGAAACCTTGGCACCGAGCTAATCCGAGCTCCTTCAGAATACCGGCCTTCGTGCCATCCTGAAGACAGAACAAGCACTAGTCAGCTTGCGCTTTCATGTATGCATCGCTGCGAGATCCTCACCTGGCCCGTGAGCTCGCGACTCAAGACCCCAACTTTAAACTGTTCTTCTTCCGACGTGTTATGCTTGAGTAGCTCGCGGGCAATACGAGAGCCGACTGGCGGCGACTGAATTCGCCCTAGTCGCTTTTGTGAGCAGTCTATGGGCCAATGGGAAGAGCTTGGAACGGGCCGAGGATGCAGGAGCAAACGAGCAGTTGGCGTGTTAAATATTCTTGCAGTCGACGGGAAGTCATGCGAAGATAGCAAAAGCCGTGTTTTTGCTTGAATGCTAGGGGATTGCCCATGTACGCAACTGGCTTCAGGATCCTTGTAGCAAGAGGCTCGTGCACGACCATCTGGAAGGAAGAGCCTCTTTAAACGTCCTGCGCAGAAGCGTCAGCGGTTCGACCAATGCTTGAGAGGCAGGAATGGGGTATTTTTGTGTATCTTCTATTAATTTAGAATAACAACGTTTTTGACTCAACGGATGGACACAGAGAGAGACATGAGAGTGACATGATGAGGCCCACAACGCTCCGTGTTCATGTCTGCGTCCCAAGGCCCCCATCGGCGAGAATACACGGTGTATTAGAAAGATGTATTTTGACTAGAAGGATCAAGGGCATATTCGCATGGAGAACAGTAGGCGAAAGCAGTGGTTTGGAAACATATGGGCTGTGACATTGACACTGACAGTGACAGCAACCCACCACCGGGCCGGACACGTCTCTCGCTCTCTCGGCTAGGAACTTGTCACCCACCCGCCTTCGCGTTGACTGTGATCGCCGTGCAGGATGGCGACGGCGCACCGGTCGTCGGTCTCACACACACGCTCTCGCGCGTCGATACCGCTCTTGCCCTCCTTCCCCCCGCCCCCCACCAGTCTCCCGACGCCCGCATCACCGCCCAAGCGA
>JTLS01000432.1:0-19130 GCA_000826855.1 Basidioascus undulatus
CGCACTCCTCGCTCCTCGCGCCTCCGCCAAACCTCCCCCCCTCGCCCCTCCCGCAGAGCCAGCCGAGCCGGTACTCATCCATCTCGCTCTCCCCCTCTTCCCACCGCCCAAGCCCGAGCGCCCGGCGCGTCTCCGCCCCCGCCCCCACGCACGCACACGCACACGCGTCCCCAGTCCTCCCCTCGACGAGGTTCCACCCAGCCGACCCCTCCTCGCCCATCTTCTCGCCCCACTTCAACTTCGCGCCGCCCCCGTCCCCCGCCTTCACGGGCGACGCGCGCTCGCCCCGCCCGCCTGCCGTACCCCTCTCGAGCAGGCGTACGTCAGCGTCCTTCTACACCCAGCCAGCCGACGACGATGAGTCGGCGTTCGACCTCCCCCCCAGCCCGCCGTTCCCCGCCCGGCCCGAGCCCGTCGTGCACCCCTTGCTTCAGCAGCGGCGCCCTCCCCCACCGGACGCCCTCGCCCCGCTCCGCCCGGCGCTCATCCGGCGCTCCACGGACGCGGAAGACACCCATATCAGCGCCGGGGGCGGTGCCGTCCTCCCGCACCTGCTGCACCACTACGGGTCGGCGCTCCTGCGCCCCGCCCAGCGGCGCGACTCGGCCGAGACGCTCGTGGGCGACGACAGGCTGCTGGACGAGGACGACCCGCGCGTGACGGGCGAGCGGATCCGGCGGCGGTCGGACACGCCCGGGTGGGAGGCGTACGGCGGGAACGGGAAGAGGCGCGGGAGGGGGAGGAGCGCGAGTCTGTCGGAGGTGGGCGGGGAGATGGGGATCAAGGACTTGGGGGAGAAGGTGCGGGAGGTTACGGGGAGGCATGCGGTCGAGCGTGCGTTCCTTCTTCTGCGCGGTGGCTTTCCGGGTACCGTAGCTAACGTTGGGACGTTGCATTGACCCACCGCAGAGACGCTCGCGCGCCAAGCGTTCTGCCTGAAGCTCGCCAAAGCGCTCATGGCGCTGGGAGCGCCCTCGCACCGCATCGAGTCCCAACTAAACGCGACCGCGCGCGTCTTCGCCCTCCCCGCGCAGTTCGTGCACCTCCCCTCGATCGTCATCGCCTCCTTCGGGGACACCGCCTCCCCCCCTCCCACATCCTCCACGCACTTCATCAAGGCCCCGGCGTCCTCGTCGCTTGTCCTGGGCAAGCTCCACGACGCGCACCGGATCTACAAGCGCGTAGTGCACGACCAGATGCGGGTGACGGAAGGGACGCGCGCGCTGGAGGAATTGGTTAAGGAGAAGCCGGTGTATGGGCTTTGGGTGCGCGTGGCGCTGGCGTTCGCGTGCTCGGCGGTTATTTGTCCCATGGGCTTTGGCGGGAGCTTTGTGGATATGTGGGTCAGCGGCGCGATGGGCGCGCTCCTCGCGTTCTTGCAGCTCTTTGTGGCGGACCGGAACCCGATGTACTCCAACATCTTCGAGTGCGTCCTTGCCCCACACTCACCCCTCCCTATTCTCAAAGCGCCCCTCGCTGATGCCCCGGTTTCCGTCGCAGGATCTCCGCAGCGACCGTCATCTCCTTCGTCGCCCGCGCGCTGTCCACGACCAACTACTTCTGCTACCAGGCCATCGCGTCCTCGGGCGTCGTCCTCATCCTGCCTGGATACGTCATCCGTGCGTGCTGTCCTCTTGTTACCTCGATAAGGTCCGCCTGTTCATGGCTGTGGAGGGGGTGTCGACAGTGTGCGGGTCGCTCGAGCTCGCGAGCAAGAACATCGTCGCTGGGTCGGTCAAGATCACGTATGCGATCATCTATGTGCGTTGCGAGATTTGTTGTCTTCTTCTTACCCGTGGACCGCGTCTCTGACACGTGGTGTGTGGCAACAGGCCTTGTTCCTCGTGCGTGCTGGAGTTCACATCGGCGTCTTTGATTTCGAACTCATATTTTTGTGCTTTGCAGGGCTTCGGCATCGCGATCGGCTCCGACATTTACTTCCTCTTCGACCCCGTCGCACGGCGGGCGCACGCGGACGAGTCACTGGACAACACGTTCGCGATCCTCGGCACGTTCCTTCCCGACGCGCACTCCAACTCCTCCTTCTCCTTCTCCGCCTCCGCCTCCGCCTCCTCCGATATACAGTACCTCGAGGGCTCGTTCTCGTTCACGAACGGAACGCGCTCGTCGCTGCACCAGGGCAACATCATCTGCTTCCGCGACGCCGCGTGGCCGTGGTGGCAGCAGGCGCTCGACCCGCACTGGCTCTTCCTCCTTGTCCCGCTGTTCAGCTTATGCCTCTCGCTCTGGAACCTCCAGCCGCTCAGGAGCAAGCAGCTCCCCGTCATGGTCCTCATCGCCAGCGCTGGCTACGCCGCGAACAGGGCCGCCAACGCGTACATCTTTGAGCGCTCGGACGTCGTCAGCGCCATCGGCGCGTTCGTCATCGGGTGCGGCCTCCCGTTCATGCTTCTGCGCGCCGCTCACACACTGACTTTACGCCGGTTGATCAGCATCCTCGGGAACCTCTACTCGCGCGTCTTCCGCGGTACCGCCTTCACCTCGATGGTCTCTCCGTTGCTTTCGTCAAGTCTCAGCGTCGCCATGCTAATGCCTGCCTCTCACGTGCCCCGCAGGTCACCGGTGTGCTGTTCCTCGTCCCCGACGGTATCTCGGCCGCAGGCGGCCTCGCGATGACGTACAAGTCGCAGGGCGGCGACTCGTACAGCCGCGGACTGATCATCGGCTTCCGTGTGTGGTCCCCCGTCTTTCCTGCTCGAGCTTTCGAGAAACTATGCTCATCACCGTCACATACAGGCATGATCCAAGTGTGAGTTTCGTCGCATTTCACATTACGGCTGCATTCGGTGACCAGAGGCTGATCTATCACTCTGCCCGCCTCTTTCAGCGCCATCGGCATCACCTGCGGCCTGTTTGGAGCGGCGATGGTCGTGTACAGGTAAGCTCTGCGCTGTGCCTTTTTCGGTAGTCCTTTGAAGCTGACTTGCCCGACAACTCAGCTTTGGTCGGCGAAAGCAAGCTGCGCTGTTCGCGTTCTAACTAGTGGTCCTCCCATTTGCCTCGCTTTCGTAAATTAAGCACACTGGATGCACACGCATTTCCCGGAAACAGAGTTTAGTCTGCAGTCTGCGACATACAGACGTGAAATGCTCGACCGCGACAGCGTTACTCCATCTCCCGTACCGGTACAGCCTGCTGCACGTCGTGTTTCCACCTAATCAACCCGTCCTCAAAGCGCAGAATGTCGACGCTCTCCCGCCGCGGTCCCAGCCCGCTGACTACCGTCAACACCCACACGTCGTCGCCCCCTGCAATAGCGCCCTTGACCTCGATCTCGAGCCTCGCAGGTTGTCCATGGTTAGCGTCGGTGAGGAGCTCCTCGACTCCGGACCCACGTCTCGGCGCCAGTGACGTTTGGGTGGGAGATGTAATTGGCGACGGAGGATGGGTGGAGGTAGGTGTTAGCGTTGGAGGTGGTGAGAGTGCCGGAGGACATGGCGGACATGAAAGCGATGGCAAGAGCCTTGTTTTGTTCGGGGGGTTGTGGCGCTGCGACGCATATGCGAGAAACGCGGTAAGATACGTGAAAGACAAGTGGCGGAAATGGGGAGGGCGTGTGCACCTACCTCATATTTTTCGATTATGGTACTTTCTGGATCTGGCGTAGAGCGTGGAGCGTGGACTGAACATGAGAGGAAGGTGGAAACAGGTTTGCACCGACTGCCTCGCCTTCTTAAACCACCGCTTCAGACTGTGGGCCAGTGTACCGCGGAAACAAAATAGGCGACATACTCTAATTATGGGAACACCTTCACAGCGTTCCTATTGTGGTTTGTGGCGACACCTGGCCGCGAGCGCGTGGATGTTTCCTGTACCGCGGATAGTTTCCTCCACACCTTTCACCGACTTCGCCGCGTTCGGCATTCAGCCCGTTGGCCGTGCTGACTGTATTCTGAGATTTCATATATTCCTTTGAACTCTTCCAACAAATACCCGAATTCGATTGTCATCCGGGTAGTTGCATGGCAGTCTGCTGCAAGCTGCCTGCAGTCTCGACGTCCCGAAACTGTCGCAGCACTTCGTAGATCGCATGTCACTGGATGCTGTTTGTCGAGGACCGCGACGCCCTTGATTTCGGTGTGCTAATTTCCAGATTTCATCAGTCGCATACCTCATGAGAAGACGAGAATCAGCTTACTTTAGACCCATAATCAAGCTCAGCCTTGCCCCCTGCCTTGGCAAGAGGTACTCCTCATTCCCGACTTCCTTCGCCTTGGGGAACAAAAACCGGGGGTGTGTGGTTTCCCCTCCCCCAGCTGGCGAGGGTGGATGCGCGCAGTCTGGTGGATCATGAGCGCGGAGATGAAGAGCAGGAAAGTGAGGTGAAGCGAGGGCTCGCCGGCAGCGTGCATGGCGGACTCGATAAGGTCCACGAGGAGACGAGGGTTGATGATGATGAACTTGACATCTAAGATACCTATCGGGGTGAATCTCCGAGCCCGACCCAGCGGTGCCTCAAGCAGCGTCGAACGGCGTCCTCTCCGACTCGCGCGGCTCTCGGTCGAAGTCGTCCTCCGCCTCCTCGTTTGAGCGCAAGCGCCTCGCAAGAGCTTCGAGTCAAACATCACGCTAAAGAGTGAGGAGGGGATGTTTGAGGTAGATACCCAAAAGCGCGCTCTCTTCGGTCGTGAGCTGAGAGCGAGAGAGATTGTCTAGCGGGGTAGGGATCCGAGTCCGAGATGGAGGGGTCTCAATGGGGATCAAGCGAAAGAAGGAAGACATCTGGAAGACTTATTGGGCGACAATGACGGGCTTTGGGCGAGATCATACTGTAGGCGGGCGGGGCTTTGGGTGCGTGGTGGTGGAAGACAAGAGGGATATTCAAGATCGCTGCACCACTTGCGTCGCGCCGGGGGAACGCAACATCCGAAACACACCTCTGGTAATGTGCGTCCCTCAAAAGACTAATTCTTCTGATATAAACGAGATAAACATACGGAAAGAAAGGAAGCGTTGGCAGTGTCACACACGCCAACTCACATTTCAGAAGTCAGGTGCGGCAAGGACTTTTGCACCTCAGAGAACTCTTCAAGTGTCGTTGCTAAACTCATTATCTAAGTCACCACTCCCACTCTAGTGCGACCCCCCGGAAGCCTTCTGCCATGTCTGTGTCCACATCATCACTAAAGTCAGTCGAACTCACGCCCGCCCTTCCCTCATGATCGCCTTCCAACTCACCTCCCGCTCGTATCCGCATTTAACGAGCGCCCGGCCAATTGTGTAGCTGACGAGATCCTGCCCCTCATGATCCGTGGGGACGAACCACCATCCCATATAAGCCATACCGTTAATGGCGACGAGCATGTCCCCTACTCCATCGCCGTCCACGTCCTTCTCGCCCGGCTTCTCGCGGTGCTTGGACTCGTCCCGCGGGACAATAAACGAGTCGTTCGAGCGGGGGATGAGGTGCATGTGCGAGGTCGTGAGAAGGAGGTTGTACGACGACCGCTTTTGACCGGCGGGCGGGAGGAGGTCGGCAGGGAGGCGGGAACGGTGCGTGGTGAGGGTGTGAAGTAGGGACTGGCAGGTTTGATTCAGCTTGGTGAACAGCGAGGAGATGGGTATAGTAGAGGGCTCGGGGATGCGTGCTACGTAGTGGACATGCTGCGTCGAGAGGAGGTGAGGCTTGCCTGCACTTGAAAGAAATCAGCATTGAGTTGAGGTGAGCCTTGAATCAACAAGAACAGCGCAACATAACCGAAAAGAAAAACGAACCGGCTGGATCAAGGGACGACTCTCGGGCGAGCTTTTCGAGCGCAGGCGGTTTGCCTTCCCGGAAAGGGGCAAACTGCAGGTGAAGGTGCGGCTGACTAGCGCCAGCGAGAGGGCCACCACTGTGAATCCGCACATAGACTGGATTGTAAGAAATATATTCCCAATGAGAAGCGTAGCGGAGGTTGAATATGAAGACAGTACGCAACTTGAAGAACAGAAGATCTCATCTCCCTTCTCTGCGTACGCCTGCACGATGCGGTACGCCGTCAGGAGGTCCTTCCCTGACAGATCGCCTGTTTGTGGGCGGAATGATTTCGGTATGAGCATGATGTGCTCTGTTTACAACCACCCAAGGAAAGTTCATCAGTGTCAACTTCAGGCTGGGTGGGCGATTAAAGGCTAGAATAGCAAGCCTGCAAACCTACCAGGAACCATCGCGTGCTTGTTGTTCTATCCCGACAGCACATAAGCTCAGCGACAGCTAGGAGGGCATGAAAGATCTAGCAGCGACGTACAAGTACAGCATAGTCCCCCATATCGCAAATGAGCTGGCCTTTCGGGTAAGGCTTGTCGAAAGGGTCTTTGTCGGGCGGGGACGTGAGGTCCGGCGTGTCCCCCGGCGCGTTCGGCTTCTCGTCGAGGTCGGGCATGATGTGGACGATGTACTGCATTTGTAGTCCGTTAGTTAGTTTCGCAGTGCCGCAGGAGTGTACAACGTTCTGGAACAAGGAAGGACTGCTGGGCGCGAAGACTGACCTCGAGGTTGTCCTCCACGATCGAGTATTCCCGCGTGGACTCGTACACAGTGATGTCTCCAGAATCGAGAGAAGACTCTGGGAACCCTTTTCATTAATCGCTGAAGGAAAGGTTATGAATGCAAATCTTTCTCGCACGATAGCCCTCCGTGACCCGATCGGGGATCGAAGCGTAATCGAAAGTGTCGGCCATGACTTTAAGCGAGCGAGAGAACTGTCCAGTGAGTTTTTCGAAGTGAAGGCTAGTAGGGTGTGTTTCGTGGTAGTAGAAGTTAATGAAGGAGGGAAGAAGCGACGTGATGGTCGTTTTTGCTGTTGGAACGTCACGGCGTCAACGTCATTGCCCAGCTCCGAGGATGCACCAGCTTGGCGGTGGGGCCTATCGTCTCGAAACGAGGCGATCCATTTGACGACCAAAACTTTTGAAACTTCCATTGCTCGAGTGTTCACACCATCGAAAAGGGTAAACATGGTCTTCGCACTTCACAACAGCACCTTGAAAACACAACACAGGAACCGCGAACGAGCTGATGTTGAAACATCGGGAAATCCAGTTAGGCCCAACCGGCATAACCAGTAACGCCTGTGGCTCAACGAGACAAATCATGCCCAATCAGTAACACTTCTGAATGCTTAAAACATTGGGTTATTGAATTTGGCATGACTTTTATCCTGGGGTATCGTTTACCTTACGGGCAGATGCTCACAATGCTCAGTTAAAATTTTGCCAAGGACGTGTCACACTGGCTCGAGCTGTAGCATTACGTGCGGCGGAGGCTGCATTTTCACGTCCCTCATAACAACTGTTCATATGCATAATGTATTTATGGAGCATTATGGGTCTTTCAACTTAGGCTCTCATGTTGTAGTCCGGCACTCCGGCTGCCCATGAGGGGAGTGTAAGGGGGGCATGACTGTGCAAAGTCCACGCCTGATAAGGGGGAGGCCCTGAGAGTCAAGTATTGTATGTAACTGGACCGGCCCTATCTCTATAGGCTGTAGGCTGTACATATCAAAAGAGAAAGACAGAAATTGCCCGAAGAGCAGGTAATACCAGGGTGAAGCCGTCGCACGGGCCCTCACCGAGAACAAAAACTTCCGGGTCCGTGTTGTCCTCCCCAAGCCAGACTCGCCGGCGGCGCTGCAGTTCAAGACGCTCGGGGCAGACGTGTTTCCAAGTGACTTGCTCGACCGGAGCACCCTCACCCATGTTCTGGAAAGTGAGTGTAATTCGGCTTCTGTGCAGTAATAGAGGGTCGAACCCACTTCCGATGCAGGCGCCGTCGGTGTCTATCTCGTCACGGTCGGGGATGAGGTGGCTCAAGGCAAGAATCTGGCGGACGCTGCGAAGGCCGCCGGCGTCAAGCAGCTCGTTTACGGATGCGTGTGATGCACCCTGGAAAGTTAGTACGTTTCAAAGATTGACAAGACTTATTTGCCCTCGTCCAACACTTCCACCTCGCTTCCTAACGCTGCTGAGGCTTTGGGCGGGAAGTACACCCTCGTCGCGACTTCGATGGTGAGCACAGTGCCCAACTTGCAATTGCCCCATGAAAGCAGACGATACCTCTGCTGACCGTTTCCTGCAACAGATAAAGCCGCTGTTCAATCTTACACCGAGGGACTGGGCATACCTGCTTTCTTCGTTCATCTTGGCTTTGTGAGTTGCCCAGCATCCTTTTGATACGCAACTGTCACGCTCACTGCATCTCAACACCATCGCAGTCTACCCGAATACATTCCGCGCTACCCACCTCCAGCTCGCCAAAGTCTTCGAGCCAGGTAAATTCAACGGCGGGTATTACTCTATCCGGAGGCAGACAGCTGACTCCGGGGTCATCAGTTCTGAACGTGCCCGTCAGGGTCAAGCAAGTGCCACTCTCGCGTCCCCAGAAGATGGAGTCTCTCCGTCCCCAGTTGGAGGAGATTTTCCATTTCATGGACAAGTACGGGTACTTGCCCGGGCGACCGGACCCCGACCCGCAGCTCGTCGAGCTGGGTGTGAAGTTCTCAAAGGCCGAGGACTTCGCTCGAGCTGTGTTGAAGCCGCATATCTTTTCCTAATTCGTGTATAGCTCGCTCAAGTCTCGCTACCCTTGTAGTCTGAGACTTTTATGCAACTTAGTTTTGGGACATCCATGTGAGACGGCAGCAGGTTTGTTCAGTGTTGAGAAGCTGCAGGTCAACCTTCCTGCACTCCTTACCTCAATGACACCCACAGTCTCAATGAACCGGGCAGAGCTGGGTCAAAATTTGGAAACGCATAAAAAAAGGCAGAATCTTTCCACAGAATCTTGTCTGGGGACAGCTTGGACACTTGAAGTGACGATTTCTCGGACGGATGGTCACTGTCGCCTGACAAGGCTACAAACTCGACCCATTATCAAAACCGCACCAACAGGGATCATTCCATCAAAATATGACATAATGGGGTATGAAGACTGTGAAACAGATTCACGCGCATGCTTGAAAGTGAGAAGATTGCTGTTCTCTCGGTGACCTGGAGGAACTTATCAGCGGCCCTCGTACGTCTCCACAGGACGTAGTTTCAAGCTCGGCATCCAGTCAATCTCTTTCCGGAAAGGGTCAAATATTTCATGCTCATTATATTTCACTGTGAGGCCAAGTACCGTTTGCCGAAGCGTCGCCTTCTTACATGATGCACACTACGACGCAAAGCTGCTCTTTCTTTCCCTCCAGGACACAAGTGAGGTCACCTTCCTCCCCCTCTTGATTATGCTAAGATTTCTCACTTCTATTGCGTTCCGGAGGTGAGGACCACATTTTTCTCAGCTGTCTGTGTGTGCAGCAATCGCTGCGACGAGCTGCGAGCGTGGTTTCCGCGCGCTTGCCGAGGCCTGCCGACACCCGTGCCGGGCTGCCGGCTTGGGCACAGCAGCTGACAGGTGGATGGAGTATTGTATGTGGGTAGTAAAACCGGATCTTCCCCGCGGCCGTCTCGTCTCCCTTACTCGCCCCTTGTGCGCTAACGCCTTCAAGTTCAACCGGTTCGACGAGATGCTGGACTTTTGGTCGTCGAGCTCGTGCTTTGCCCATACCATGACCTCGACTTGATCATTCTTGCCGTATACTCACACCACTTGCGAAGGATCGAGCTCTCCTCTCTCTCGTCTTCGCCAAAGCGTCTTCTCGATCGCGTCCCGCCTGGTCCTCCTCCGGTCCTCAACATGGTTACGTTTCGAACGACAACCGCACCTACCGAGTTCCCCATACCATCCGAGAAGCCATCCCCGTCCAGTACTGTTGTCGAATCGCCTACGCTTTCGCCGCATGCGACCTGGACGCATGGCGAAGCAGGGCCAGTGCCGCACCAGGACATGGTGGGCGAGAAGCCGGGGTTGAGAGACGCTGATATCGAGTTCCCTGATGGTGGATTGAGAGCTTGGAGCGTCGTCCTGGGAGGATTCCTGGTTTCGGTGGGAACGTTCGGGATGGTGCGTGCGTCGCCTCAGGGTAGAGCATCATTTGGGAATTGCTGATGGCCAAGGGAAGAGCAGATTAACGCTTGGGGTGTACGTGCCTCAGCCTTTCGGGAAAGTTCAGTCCTGATACTCAGTTCTATCATGGGGAGCAGGTCTTTCAAACGTACTATGCTTCAAACGTGCTCTCCTATAAAAGCACATCCGATATGTGCGTCGCAATTACTTTAGCGTCTTCACGTCTTCTTACATTTGCTTGCCCTTCCTTCCACAGAGCTTGGATAGGGTCTCTTCAATATCTGGGCATCTTCTTGCCCGGCGTTGTTAGCGGGCGGCTGTTGGATATGGGATACTTTCACTCTCAACTGATACCTGCGGCCGTTCTGATCGGTACGTCTTCTCGCATATCCCTCGGCAGGACTTCTGAACCTGACCAAGTGGTATGACTGCAGTGGTATGCCAATTTATTATTGCCGAGCTGCCGGAACGGTCGGGCTTCGGCGCGTTCATCGTTGTGCAGGGCCTTCTCGTTGGCGTACGTTCACCCATTAACTCCCCCTGTAACCAGCTCACGCCTCAACACAAAATCCTACAGTTCTCTGCGGGCTTCGTCTTCAACCCCTCAGTGACGGTCCAAGCGCATGTATGTCTTCTGACGGCGCCCGCGAAACGTCTCATCTGCTGACGTCCGCGGCCTTTTCTAAGTGGTGGATGCGCCGCCGCGGCGTTGCCTTCGGCTTTGTGGCTGCTGGCTCATCCGTGGGCGGGACCATCTTCCCTATCATGCGAGTAGCATATGCTCAAAACCGAGACAGTACTTGGCTCACGTGCTCAAACTAGGATCCGTCGATTGCTCGACTCTTCTCTGGGCTTCCGATGGACGCTGCGCGTGATGGGTTTCGTTCTCCTCTTTATCTTCACCCTTGCCTGCTCCGTAAGTGTTTTTCGTGGCAATTTCACGTATATGTTCGCTCAGTATTGACTCTTCTCTGCATTAGCTCCTCCGCACACGTATTCCGCCTCATCCATCAAAAGGCGGCATCTTCAACTTGGGCGCGTTCAAGGAAGCACAGTACACCTTTTACGTTCTCGGGTGCTTTTTGGTTGTGCTAGGCCTTTATACCCGTACGCATTCTCCTCTGCTTGAAGCAAGCGAACCCGCCTGCTGAATGGAAACCTATACTGCTTGCGCAGCCCTGACTTACATCGACACAATGGGCGTCGATGTCGGCCTCTCGAGCGACCTCTCCTTCTACCTCATCTCGATCGCTAATGCCTCGAGTGCGATCGGGCGTATCGTACCCGGCTTCATTTCGGACAAGCAAGTCTGCTCTGTCGAGCTGCCGAAGTGCGAGGGAGATACTGACCATCATTTGTAACATTTCCAGGATAGGTCCTCTCAACACACAAGCTCCCCTGACTGCGTTGGCAGGCGTGATGGTGTTCATCTGGCCTGTGTGCAGGTCGCTGGGAACCCTGATTGTCTTTGCAATCGTACGTTCGTGCTGCAGCGCCCCTCACGTTGGAGAGAGCTCACACCACGCCTGCGATGCTACAGCTTTAGTGCGTCTTCAAGCAGAGGCTCGATACGAGTGCACCACTGACAGTCATTACTTCAGTGGCATTGCGAACGGCGCATACGTGAGCCTGATCACGACTGTCAACGCGCAGCTTGGCAGTACAGCGGACATGGGGCGAAGAGTAAGCTTTCCATGTAGCCGACGTCCAATTCAGACACTCACCATGCATTCTCCCTCTCAGTACGGGATGTGTATTTCTGCCTCAGCTTTCGCAGCTCTCGCAGGAACGCCCATCTCCGGCGCGATCCTCGGCAAGACCAAGAACTACACGCCGGTCTCTGCCTTCGCCGGTGCGTCGTTGCCATTTCAGCCGGATCCCTTCGCAGTCTAGCTGATCACTCTTATTTTCGCAGGCTCTGTCATTCTGGCAGGGGTGATCTGTTTCCTCATCGCGCGATGGGTAGCATTGGGCCGTTGGTGGGGTCGCTTCTAGACTCTCAGGATGGCTTCGCGCCTGTCGTCCTCTTATAGGGCGATCGTATACCCACTCGCATTTTCATGGGACACCCCCGGGTTAATGCTCGGCTGATCGCTTCTGCGCGCCAGGAGGTTACACGGCAGCCGCCAGGCACAGCTGATAGATTCCGCATTCCAACGATCCCCAGCCCTCGCTCACCTATCCGCTTACCACTGAACGCTCTTCCTTCGCTCGCCCGTCCGAGCGACTCGCTGTCCTCATAGCGTTTTCTATTGCGATACTTCTTGTGGTATTTTCGGAGGGATCAAATTGGCATACCACAGGCGACTTTCTCTGTCGGTCACACTTTCGTTGGACCGGAAGCATACCGCCTGCTCAGACTGAGCCTCTTGTCGCTCCTCGATCAGGACTGGGCCCCTGTCTCTCCCACCCGCTTCCGCTTTCGTTCGTTGCTCGGTTTGTTTGAGCTCAAGCGCGCGTACGCCTATAACTGGGACTCTCGCCCGCCTCTCGTTCTCCCGCCACTTCCATCTTGCACCCACTCCTTCCCAACTACAACCTCACCGTACCACTACACGTTTGAGATGCTCCTCTCTCCTCAAGCGCCGTCGACTCCTCAGCATCGCCGCGTCCGTCCGCACCCCATCACCCTCGCGTCGCCGTCCGGCTTCGTCGCCGGTGCGGGCAGTCCCAGCGGCCTCGCCCTCGACCGTTCGGCGGCGCTCCTCCAGGCGCTCACGCCCCGCTCGCGCGAGTACCGCTTCGCGCAGATGCAGGCGTACCGGGACGAGCTCGCTGGGCCCGACAGCAGTGACGGTTGGTTGGTCTGACACTCCATAGGCCAGGCGGCGAGGGGCTCACAGCCGTCGGTTGGGTAGATGAGTCTGACAACCACCTCGTGCCCAAGTCGGACACGCCGCCTCGTCGTGACGTTCGCGATGTGTTTGGAAGCTCGGTGCGTGCTTTCAAAACTGATTCCGTTACCGCGTCCCGCACTTAACACTTTCCGCTCGCCCGTTGTAGCTCATCTCGCCTCCACCTCGCACGCCCACCGCTCCTCGCCTCACGTCGCGAGAGTTCAGCCCGCTTGTGGCCTCCTTTGGCGCCGCCACGATTGGCACTCCCATGCTCTCGACCGGCTTGAACTCGCCCACGGCCTTCGCCTTCAGCGTCCCCTCCGCCTCGACCCTCCTCCCGGGCTTCCAGCCCGAGGTCCCGCCGCTCGTGCCGACGCCGCCGACGCCCAGGGACATGCTGCCGCCGACGCCCATGCACGTTCGCAAGGAGCACCTCCACCCGCTCCTTGCGGTTGACAGCCCGCGCTGCTGCCCCGGTGCCCCGAGATTCCCTGAGCGCGCGCTCAACTTTCCTGGCGAGACTGGCTTAGAAGGCGCTGCTGAGCTCATTTGTCCGGCCGAGCAGCAGGGGCAGCTGGTGGATGGATCGCAGCTCGAGGCGGACCCGGTCACGCCGCAGAGGAGCGCGCCTCGCAGCGGTGGGAATGGCAGGGCGGTGAGCTTCGTCGGGCTGGGCTTGTTTGAGTAGGACATTAGGTGTTCACACGACTAGCTGTCTTGAACGACCGTTTTATGAACGTTGTTCGCAGTCTTTGAACTGATATATCAATCTTGTTCTCTTCGTTCTCGTCGCGTCAATCATAGATGTCCATGTAGCCTTACTGTGTCAGCGGCTTCCGACTACTTTGCCATGCAAAGCAATAAGGTATGCGCGTTGTTGGCGCAATCATCTGCCAATGTTCAGAGCCACCGGGCTACCGGTACCTTCCACTTCTCAAGTACCGGTGGTATTTTTTCCTAGACTTCAAGAGATCAAAAAAATTCCTTTCGAAGTAATGTAGCAACGAGGGGGCAAGTACGTAAAGCAGGAAGTGGCCCTGCTCGAGGTCGTTCGGGGTGTCAGCGAGCAAGTTGCCCCGACAACGTCATTCCGCATTAGATTGCCGCCACGACGCTCAGCGGCTGCAGACAGGCCATCATGTAAATAGTTTAATATACTCCTCCTACAAGGCGGTTCACGTCCAGCTCCTTCACACCACCATCGACAGCAGGCCGCTTAAAGACTACCACGTCGCCCTGGCGCTCAAATGCACCCCAGCCAGCGCACTCATACTGGCGATCGTCGCGATCCCTGAATATAAGTGGTACATTGTAAGCCTCCCGTGTCGCTGAATCATGCAGCCTGCCTGAAGGCTCACTTCAGAAGCTTGAAGTCCAGTGCGCCTGCAGGAGTAAAGTAGCCGACAGCGTTCGTTGGTGAGTTTACTTTCGCACTGCAAGGTGAGTGAGACAGACCTTGGCCGAAAACACGAGCCTCAAACCGCCTATATCCCCGGACTTGGTCGTCCACAATCGCAGTGGCCTGAGCCTGCGGGTCAAGGCAAATGAAGTCGCGGACCATGTCGTGGTGCAAGACGACGATGTTCTGGTGCGGGAATGCGGCGCTGAAGCTCGCGCACGTCAGAACAACTGCAAACGAGAGGTAACATGGGACTGTTGAGACATACTGCAGTTCCTTCGCGAGCTGTGCAATCAGTTGCGAGCTGTCTCCTTCCCGCTCACGCCAGGGCTCGCACAGCTCAGCGAGCTTCCGGTCAGGGTCGGCAAAAGAGTAGCTGATCATTGCCAAGAGCGGTCACGGAAGTGATTAGAGGGTGTTAGTATGCGGATATGATCGTGATGGTTAGTGGGAAACATGCTGTAAGAAGCACGGGTGGGTATTATATGGGCGAGGCGGTTTAAGCGCAGCAGATGTTGGGCGAGCCGATTAGCCGCGTCGCAGCAATCGGGCTTCAACGGGGTTCTGGGATAGGGGCGTCATAATGATCGTGCGGCTGGCACTACAAACGCGCGTCGCTCTTTTTGAATTGGGGCAAAGGCTTCGGAAAGTGCCGGAACCAGGATGGTACGGGGCGTGCGGCCCGAAGTATACAAGGAGGGTCTGGAAGAGGCCAGAGGAGGACGTACGACTTGCGAACTTGCGAGTGCTTCCCCGCTCGCAGTAGACGCTCCTCAAAAGCGTATATGTTTTTCTTTCAAGATTTCATCCAAAACTAATACATCCCATCTTCTATCAGAGGATAGGGAAGTTGCCCAAGATCCCGAAGCGGCGAGCGCACAGCCGCACGCTGCTGCGAATGAACGCGTAGGCCCATCGGACCGCCGAGCTGCGCTCAGCTAGTGAGTGTATACGCTACCGAGCAATGGGGAGGATACAAAACGCTCCCATGCTTACCCAAGCTTCATCCCAATCTTGGGTGGGAATGTAACCTACGCCAAAGTTGTCTCTGAAACGCCTGTGGCGCGGTGTGTGACAGCGCGAACTGCAAACCGTCTCTCATGTCTCGATGCACATCCTCGTCCTGGTTACGTTTTCCTGCTGTTGCCTCCAGTACCCGAATTTACACGGACAACACTATCAACTTTGAAGCGAAAAGATGCAAGCGCGGTCCTTCGACAATCACTGGAAGCCGCTGAACGTCCCCTGACAATTGAGACCGCTGACTGACAAAGGGCATTTCATGAAGAGCAAACCAGTCACACTATAAAGCGCCTGACAAGAAAAAGCAGATCCTATCTGCACTCTCGCCTCATCAAGTAGGACTGTGCGGCACGTGTATGGACCATAACAAAAAGGCATCAACAACGGGGGAATCTACGGGCGACGGGTATGGCCACGGATTACAGACAGACAACATGGAGAGTACTATACGGGGGATTTAAAGAGTGACTGGGCAAAGAGTGGAGCCGCTGCTGCGGCTTCGGGCTGCGCGGCGGCTCAAGGGGTGGACGGTTGCGGGACTGCAGTAGCGAAAGAGCCTCCTGTCCTGGACTGATACACTGTTCGGAGGAGGTAAACTAAACCAGTGGGTCGTCACGGGAGAGCGAGAAAGTGAAGTCTAGTAGTGGAAAGTCTGTGGACGAGAGAATGTGTCAGTGTCGAGCGTCGACGTGGTCTGATGCGGGCGCAGGCGTACCATGAGCCAAGGACTGCGGAGAAGGTCGCCAGACAGGTCAGCGTCGGCGCGTCAAGGGTACATATCCAGGAAGCCAATTCCAACGCACTTCAGAACGAAGGGAAATAAGAAGTGTGCTGCGACCATCGTCCCCAGCGGCGCCTGCACGGTCCAGTCGTAGACCCGGTACGCAGCCGGGATGAGGTTGGTGGTGCTGATTACCATGCCCGCAGCGAGCTGAGGAGTCAAGCATTCAAACTCGTCAGTGGCGGTATTGCGGCGGGGACAAACTGAAGAGCTCACGATGATGCAGGTGAGCAAGGTTGGCCAGAAGCGCCGGAGGATGGCGGGGACTTCGACGAAGAAGCTGCGTTGGCACGACAGTGTCAGCGCTCGTACCCGTGTGGACGCCACACCCAGTGAAGCAAGCTACTTGGATCGCTCGACTTCCTTTCCAGTCGCTTCCCAGGTCATGTTGTAGCAGAAGAAGTAGGCGAGAATCTGTTGAGTAGGTCCCAAAGTTAGTAAACCGCTTGCCGTGTCAAGATGAGGAAGCGAAGCACAGCGACAGAGACGTGTATGCTCAATCCGGCGAAGAAGACCTGCATGATGATGATGTACTGGCGCCCGCCACTCATCAGCCGCGGGGTTACAGGACTCGGCAACATGCTTGTGCGGGCATACCTTGAAGCTGCGATAAGGAGATGGTCAATCCAAGAGCCGCAGCGGTATATAGGAAGAGCGATACGCACTTCTCAAAAAGTCCTCGGAAGACGCTTTTTTGCTGCAGCCGCGCAGCCAAGACAGCTTGCGTAATGTTGCTGTTCCGAACAAACCTCGCCGTCAGCGGAGAAGCTCGCACACGCAGGGGTACTCGATAGACGTACCTCGCACAAGCGAAGACGACCAGCAGAGCAAGGTAGATCTCTGTTTACCCCGGCCAGGATCAGTCATCCGTAGAGGGCTGCTAATGTGAGCTGAGAAGCATACGCACCCCAACTGGGGATGTAGAAGCTGTTGGCGAGGTCGGGGAAGACGCCGAGGATGGCAAAGTTGACGAGGCCGAGGGGAAGCGCGCAGGCGAGGGCGAGGTAGGTGCCGATGTATGAAAGGATCTGAGAAGAGAAATCGTCGGCGCTGGCTCAAGGGTGAGAGAAAGTGGGCGACTTACACCTATTTTGTGGGAGATCGCTGTGGATGCGGTGGAGCAAAACGTTCAAAACGCGCTCGCTTGGGCGGAAGTGATTCAAGGACGATACTTACGCATGTTGGACCAGATGAAACGACGGAAGAGCGGAGAGAACGGGCTGCGCCAGCACCAGGCTGCGAAGCAAGTGTCAGCAGGCGTACAGCAACGATTAAGAAGATGAAGGATGGAACGCACAGTAGAAGGGGTTGAAGACAAGCTCGGCGCAACCGTAGGCGTACCTGCCATGCCATCGCTTCAGCATCTCGTTCAAGGGCAGCGGAGTAACCTCGACTACACACTTCTGCCATCGGTTCAGCTCATCCTCGCACGTCAAGCTGACGCCCTCCTTGAACTTCCCGTTCGAGTACTGTCTCCCCCTCCTCCAATCAGCACAACGCTCTAATCAAGGCAGGCGAACGACTCACCGTCGCCCACCGCAAGCCAAAGCCCTTCGTCTGAAGCCGCAGCGCGAGGTCAAAGTCCTCCGAGACGTGGTTCTCGGACCATTGGCGCGTGACGCCGTCCTTGTCGGTGAATGAGACGGCTTGGATGGCTGACCAGCGGAGGAAGGCGTTGTGGCCTGTCGGAAAGGACAGGGCTCAGCTTGAGGTTGATGGCGCGAATGCTCCGGAAACAACGCACCGACAAAGGGTGCCGTGTCGCCGGAGGCGGCGACGAAGCTGATCTGCGATAACTAGCTACAGCTCAGCGGCCTGTCACAGCAAGGCAAGCTGGGAAACACCGTACCTGCTTGTTGACGATCCTCGTAAAGTGGGCGATCCAATTCTGACCCATCCCACCCATGAACGCTCAGCTTGCCGTAACAGATGGGAACCTGGGTGAGATGCGTCAACGCACCTCGAAGTAATGGTGCGCGACCTGCATGACATCCGATTCGTGCTGGATGATGGCGACGCCAGGCGACTCCCTGAACTCATTCGCCGCGTCAAGGAAGCAGTCCTCCGGGACGCGCGTGTCGGAGTCGACCAGCAGGCTGCGCATGCCAACCCACACGCTCATCATCAGCTATCTTTCTGGTGGCAAGGGAAAGAAGCGGAGACAAGATAGAAGACGAACATGAACTCCCCAATGCGGACGTCGCCGCTGACCCACGCCGAGCCCTCGTACTCCTCCTCGACCTGCTTCCGCGCCGTCTCGTACAGTTCCGCCTCGTCCGACTCGGTCCACAGCGCCTGCCGATCGGGGCGCGCCTCTTGCGCCGCGTGGCGCAGCCCGTCCATGAGCTCCTCGATCCGGAGCGAGACGCGGTTGGTGTAGCTTTCGAGGACGCGCGTGAGCTTGCAACACCAGGAGAAAGAGGAGAGATGGGAGGAAATGGAAGCGACATACTTCAAATTCGAAGCCTTCTTGAACCGCCCAGCGCGGACGTGCCCGTCTTTCCCATGCGGAGGCCGCGCAACCCACGCGACGCCCTCGATGTCGTAGAACTCGCGCCGCCGGGCCTGCTCCTCTTCGGAGATGACTTGCATGCCGTCTTCGGAGACGATCTGGGTGCGCCCATGTCCGCATGTCACAGGGATAGAAGCGGGAGGAATGAGTGATAAGCGACGCGCACGATGTTCGCCGTCCCGCCCTGCTTCTCGTACGTCGCGATGGCCGCTTGGAGGGACTGCACATCAGATCAAGGTTAGCACATCCTTCATGTTCCGCCTTCCGCCCCGGTCGCGCTCACCTTAATAGTCGACATGATGACTCCGTCCAGGCCCTCCCTGCGCAGCAGTGCACGTCAGCGAAACCAGCCTCGGGCGGGGACGGCGGGAAATTGGAGGGGAGGATGGAGAGGAGGGAGAAAGGAAAATGAAGAGGAAAAGGAAGAGAAGAAGGAGAGAAGGGAGGGGGGCAAAGGAAGACGCACTTGTACACCGGCATCTGGATCGTGAAGTGCGGGAGTTCGTCGTCGAGGAGCGTGCGCGGCGGGGGGATGCCCGAGTAGTAGAGCGAGTTGTGCTTGCACTGCGAGACGGGGCCGAGCACTTGCCACACGGAGGTGACGGCCGCTGTTTGGCCCCCCCCCCCCC
>JTLS01000433.1:0-19127 GCA_000826855.1 Basidioascus undulatus
GAAGGAGAAGTCCTCCATGTTCTTGGCGTACTATGTAGGCACGAGGGCAGGGTGCGTCAGTAGGTGTTGGCTGATGTGTGATATGAAGAGGGGAAGGAAAGAGTGCATGCACCGACCTCGGGAGGTCATCAGTAGAAGGTTGTTCACGAACGTTGACAGTTTGCTTCATCTTACAAGTCTGATTGAGTACTGCGGATTGTGGCTTTGGGTAGACACTGCCCTTTTCGCAGAATGCTGGAACACAGTCACAACGTACACAATATTGCCGCCCCACAACGAGCTGATGCAGAAAGGAATTTTTGACAGAAGCGTTCGAAACCCCCAAAGCAGAAGCAGAGATGGAACCCCACAGATGTCCCACATATTAGGGAGGCCTGCCCTTCCCCTTTCCCTCGTCTCTTTCCTGCCGATCCACCCTCTATTCCAACTTTGCACACCACCTCAACCAGATTGCCGATACGTTCAGTCAAGCCATGGAGCCCCTCCAATAACTGCAGTTGGTTTCCATAGATAGTTCTGAAGAAGCCTTCTGGAGTCGCATTCGGAGGAATAGGAGCGGGGCAGATGTGGTCGGCGACGGGTTTGTTGGATGCAAAGCAGGGGTCGGGGGCGACGACCGAGCTTGGGGGGAGGGAGCCTGAGACCGGGCTGCTGGTATTGAAGAAGCAGGTCGTTGTGCCACGGAAGGAGCAAGTCGTTGTGTCACTGAAGGAGCAGGTCCTTGGACCAGTGAAGGAGCAGGTTGTTGTGCTGGTGAAGGGGCTCGGAAAGTCGAAGATTGAAACGCGGCCGCCCGAGAAGAGGGACCAGAAAGAGTCGAAGGTTGGGCGATATCAAGCGAATAAATTCTGGAGAAGAGACCCCCGATGTGTAACCGGAGGTGCTCCGCATCTCCAATTCTATGCCGGGCTGCGCTAGGATCTGGAGAACACTGTCGGCCTCCTGCAGGAGGACAGCAGCCCTTTCCTCACGCTGTGCATTGTGAGGCGGGACCAGTCGATCAGTTGCGAAAGCAGGCCGACCGTGTCTTCGGGGAGTAGGTGGATATATGGGGAATTGCCAATCATCAACTGGAAGAACTTTTGAAAGCTCGACGGCGGTGGTGGGTGAGCAACTGGTGTTGCGATCTGAAATGTGTCGCAAGACTGCATATCGCAAACAGGGATCAGGGGCGCTAGCGGGAGCCGGGCGGACCTATGCATGTGTGCGCAACGAAATTGTGACTTAAAGTAAACAATGAACTGGGAACAGGAGGTGTAGCCTCGACCTCGTTCCGTGCTCGTGAAGCACCGTTGCCTGCAGGCGGGGCTGGCGACCTGACCTCGAAGGAGCTGGAGTCTCCAGAACGTCGCGGTGATTCGTCCTCGATGTTCGGCTGGCGCTCCTGAAGACCCTGGTCAGTGACGTCTCAACAGCGAGCTGCATCAAACGTCGTGTATGCACTGCCTTTGTGCCATTCACCTCAACGTGTCGACTTCCGCCCTGTCCCGCATAAGCACCGCCAGACGTTCGACTTCGTCCTCTGAGGTTGTTGTCCCTGTGTTGTCGGCTTGGATGGAAATCTCGACTGAGTCGGAGTGGGAGACTTAGGACCCGTTCTGGTCCATCTCGTCCTCTTCCCCATACTCCTCCTCGTAGTCCTCCAAGGCGTCGAGCTCAGACTGCCCATACTCGGCAATGGGCTCTGGTATATGCGACTCGGTGCTGGTATACTTCTTATTCCGGAATTGATCGGACCAGCCGAAGATCCGCTCTTGTTCGTCTTTCGGCAGGTGCGCAAGTCTGTGCAGTGGCCATTTCAAGTCACATTCCGGGCAATGTGAAATCCCTGAGTGACTCACAGCTCATACGACAGCTTCAAAGGAAAATGGGCGGGCGGGATGGCAGAAGTCGGAGGTGCGGGGGAAGCTACGCCGAGCGTGGGCGGAGCTGCCGATGAACCGTCGGACTGACGTTCGCTGTCCGAATCGGATTAGTCCGAGTCTGGGTCGGGCCCTTCAATGGAGATCCACTTGCTACTTGAACCTCCGAAAATGTGAAATCCGGCACACGTTCAGTAGTCTCCACAGTTGGACGACCGCCTTACGACAAGACATCAGGGACTCACGGGATCGTAAAGGGCACTTCTCCCTTCAAAGGCCGTCCGTGGCCGTTTGGTTGTTGCGCCATCCGAGCCATCCGCCTCTGGCAGGTCGGTATACTTTCGCTTGGAGGGTCCAGCAGGATACGTATACGTCGCCTCGGGTGCGGAGGTCGTTGCGTGAGCCGATGCGTAAAGACTGGAAGCAGGAGGTTGCTGTAGGGAAAAAAAGTCTCCAGTTAAAACTCGTGCTATATGTGCTATGTGAGTAGACAGCTGAGACCTACAGGATCTTCATAAAGCTCGAAGTGGACCGAGGTCTGGATAATTTCAGCGCCTTCAGCAGATGCTTGTCGCGAGACTGCCGGCGGGGCGCCTGGTTGATCTGCGCGAGCATCCATGCTCTGTTTGGGGGAGTGAGCTCTTTAAGGCAGACATAAACAATATTTAGATAGCTTACCAACTTCGGGGCTGGCGTGAAAGAGAGGCCTAGAGCGGAAGGAATTGGCTGTCGAGGCGAGGTGTGCCATGGTGTGTGACGAGGCACCCATCCAGAGCAGTGAAAGCGCAAAGAAAAGTGCTTACATGTGTAGCGGAGTCCCAAGTGTACGCAAGGGGCTCACTTCCAGTGCCCGCCTTATCGGCTTGACTGCCGTCTGATCCCGACCGGCTAGGCAACGGCAGGTAGTACGTCGGAGCGGCAGCAATAGCAGCGTTCGGTCCAGCCGACCGTGCAGTATGTGGTTTACAGAATACTGAAATTTCAGAGAACCAATCATGCCTTGAAGCGCTGTAACTCACGCTTCCGACTGTCCCAGACGCTAGCATCGCCGCGGCTGGCAGTGTTGCAGTCTCTGGGCCCGTCGGCGGGTCCTGTTCCTGTTCCTCGCTTTGCCCACCCTTAGAAGCATTCTAAAAGCCATTCAGAGGCACTCCGGACCCACAAAGCTGCCTTGGGATGATTCAGAGCTGTGCAGGCTGGACGTCTCGTAGTAACGTTGAGCGGGATGAGCGCTGCTCGGCCTTGCAGACGACCATTTCGCCTCGTCGTGTCCCGTACATGAGACTTGGTCAAAATAAGTATATACCGCTTGCTATGCGCTCCTGCTTGACGCGCTTTGCGTCTGCATCCGACTCTGCCGCGAGCACGGCCTCCTCAGCTGTCCATTTTCGGCTGCGCGACGTGCCGGCGAGGGCACTTTCAGGGTTCTCGAGAGGAGGCTGCTACATCAAATGGTAGTTGAGACCTGCAAGTCGAGAAGATCATCAAATGCCTCTATTGCTGCGTACCATTTCTGGCTCCTCTCCTGCCTGACGCCGCGAGTGCCGCGAAGACTGCGGAGGTACTGACGTTGACTTCACCGGCTCGGGTGTAGGTGAAAGGGAGGGCGGGGGATCCGAAGGCGGAGGCGGAGGGGGGCCGCTGAGCGGCTTTTGGTCGAGGCGCTGGAGTAGGAAGTTCAAGCGAGCTGACAGGCGCTCGGGCAGACGGGGTGGGTTAGATGCTGACTGTGACTCTGGAAGCTCGATCCCGCAGGGAGGACGGGGAGGGGCGAGGTGAGAGGGCGATGGGTTAAATGCTTGCTTTTGTTCTGGGCTGACTTGAATCGGATGGATGATTACTGATTGCTTCCGTGCCCTTTCGGTCGCTGAGGCTGACTCTCCACTCAACGTCTTCACTCATCACACATCCGCTCGCACACGCTCGGCATGGGACAATCGAAACTCGTACATCTATTAGCCCGCGGCTACAAACTAAACATTAACACATTAACACATTAACACATTATAGCTGTATACTGATCCGCCCACACTCCCCCGTACCTCCGCCGCTCAAAGGTGCGCCTCATCCCACCCACCGTACATGATTCCCAGCCCGACGCACTCCGTTTCCTCCCGCTCAGCCGCGCCAACCCAACCCCAGCGCTTCGCCTCGCGCCTCCCGACCGCGCGCGCAGACATCGCGTTCCGCCGATACAGCGGGACGGGTGTCCGCGGCGTCCTCGGCGTGAGCGGGGTGTCGGGCGTGGGGGGCGAGAAGAGCGAGTCGGGCGTGGAGAAGAGCGAGGAGGAGGAGGGCGAGCCCGGCCGCTGCGGGGTGGTGGTGAGAACCATCGAGGGAGCGGCGGACGGCAGCACCATGCTCATCCGCGCGATGCTTTTTCGCGCGGAGGCGCAGGGCTCCTCGCCGTCGAGGAGGAAGATGGGGTACTCCCACCCAAGGTCGGGCGTCGTCTCCTCGCCCTCCGCCTCCCCCATCTGCTCGATCTTCTCCCCGCGCGACTCGCTCGCCCGCCGCGCGGCGTTCTCGTCCTCCTCGTACTCGAACGGCGCATGCTCAGACGCCGTTTCAGTCTCCTCCGCGTCCTCCTCGTCGCCGTAGTCGGAGAACGCCGACCCCGGCCCCCACGCCTCGAACGGCGCGTGCATCGTGCTGTCCCGCAGCCAGCCGTACGCGTTCGGCGCGTGCACCGCCTCGTCACGCAGCCAGGGGTGCGGGTTCGCAGAGTGCTGCTGCTTTGCTTGCATTCGTTGCTGTTTTTCGCAAGGATGCGTGAGCTGGGGAACAGGAAAGAAGGGAGGAGACGCAGCTTACAATGTCGACGACCGTGTACCCCGCCGGGAAGGGGAACCCGCCCCGCACGACGCGCGGGTCGCGGATGCACATATGGCTGTGAGTGGGGCACTGCATAGTCGAAGATCAGATTTAGTCTTTCTATCGCGGAGAAGATCAGCAGGGTAAGACCCGTCCAACGTACCCCAACAAGCCCGCACCCGTGTGCAAGCGAGCCCGCGGCGAGCGGCGGCTGGCTCATCATGAAGAGCTCCATCTCGCTGAGCGGGGGCGGGGTGTGCGGGGAGCTCGGCTCGGGGCTGGGGCTCGGCCGGCGCAGGTCCGAGAGCACAGCGTTGAAGCTGAAGAGCTTGCCGGGCTTGATGGGGAGGAGTGTGGACGGGGACATGGAGCCTGTCTATCGCGGAGAGGTTGAATGAGAGGTTTCTGGACAAGAGGGGAGGAGGAATAACGGCCAATGGGTCGGTTGTGTTGAGGAGCGATAGCGATGCTGCTGCGCTGCGCGAGCTGCTTTTCGAGAGGCGGGCGAAGGGGGCCTGCAAGCCATCGCGGATGGCTGCGTGAAATCCAAACAAGCAGTTGCCCCGTGCGTGTGTGCGCAAAAGCATGTGAAGATCTTGTGATGGGCTTGGTATCAAATTATTACTCGGTGTTGACAATGCCACATGTCGAGATGGCGAGTAGAAGGCAGGAGAGAGAAAACGATGTAGGCGGTAAAACTGCCAGGCAGACTGCGAGGCTGCTGGAAAACATGACCCCACGGTTCATGGTCCTTCAAGGCTATACGTATGTACGGCTCTGGGTATTCTTCCAAAACACCATAGTATATGATGATGGGTAACAAAAAAAAACACAATCGAAGCGTACTGCTGTGAAGACAACCGAATGACATCTTCCTCTCGCGCTGCCTGCACGTCCGCGTCGTAGAAAGCTCGTTGAAACATCAGGCACAGAATATTTTCGAAGGACCGTCGAAACATTTGAAGCACTCAAGTAGCTAGGAGTACATGGTACAGTCATTTCTGCCACAAGACAAGCGCGTTTCTCGTTCCAAGCGATGGGGTTTTTCCCAACCCTACGCCGGTGCCTTCTCGCCCTCCGTCAATTTCATCCACATCCCACCCTACCAAAGAACACATGAAAGTCAGCATGCGGGCTCTGCTTCGTCAGATTCCAGTAGTCCACGCACCCTCGGCGCCAAAATGATGTCGGCGTGCGGCATGACCTGGATGTGCGACTTGCCAACCTGCGAACTGGGCGTGCCTGGAAGCCACTCTTGCGGGAAGGCCGAGAGGTCAAGGTCGAAGGCGGTGAACCGTTGGAGCAGGCGGGACAGAACGAAGAGCGCTTCGTTGAGCGCGAACTGCTGCCCAAGCTGTTGAATGCAAGGGTCAGTGTCGTGTCTCGTCATTGTTGAGAGAGCAAGAAAAAAGCAGTTACGCAGATTCGTGGACCGCTGTTGAATGGTTGGAACTGCATCGAATAAACCTTTCAGCGTCCGTCGAAGTAGGAGATCATAAAATCCACGACGCACGATGAAGGGGTCCTTGACCTGGATGGACTTGCGCTCATCCATCCAACGCTCGGGATCCCAGCGGTCTGCGTCCGGTCCCCAAAGGTCTTTGTTCCTGTGGATGATAAACGGCGTGTACTGCACAGGCGTCCCGGCGGGGATGTACATTGGCTGGCCGCGCTTGCTCAGCGGCGACGGCAACGTCGTCGCCTCGATGCTCGATCTCACGTTCATCGGAACTTTGTAAACGTGCCCACCCCCACCCGTCAGTATCCGCCGGAACGAGATCAACAAAACTGGCGCACCCGGCGGGTACATCCGCAGCGTCTCGTTCAGGATCGCCTTGCACAGCCGGAGACTCTTGATGCTGTCGAAGTCCGGCACGACCGATGCGTCGCCGATGTGCTGCAGTACTTCGGCTCGGGCTCGGGCGTGAATGGCGGGGTTTTGGGAAAGCGAGTGCACAGTCCAGGTAAGAAGGGATGCAGTCTGGAGAGTGAAACTTGAGCGTTCGATGGCCAGCCGATCGCAGTGGAGAAAAATAAAATATTGCAGACGCACGGTGTCACGGGCAGCAAGGAGGATGTTGAGGAGCTCGTCCCGCACGATCTTGGTGTCTGCGGCAAGAAATTAGTTAGTGCCCAGCCATTTCCCCCATACGAATATCCCTACCGTCCGTCTCCCGGTAAAGATGGTCGATGAGGCTCTCATCTTCCGCTTCCTCGGCGAGATCTGCTTTGTTCTCGCTGGCCAACTGCTCGCGAGCCTTCTTGCGGGCAAGCCCATCGCGGAGAATGGGGTCGACGAATTCGCTGATGACCTCTGGGACGTTGCAATATGAATGAGTGGGAAGTTTCAGCCATAAGCTTTCCAAGGTGTTACGTACTCATGGAAGGAGCGCTCTTGTCGCTGAACATCTCGAAAAGCGGCCAGGTGCCAGCTGGAAGAGCTTTGTGTTTTGCATAGTTGATGAAGAAGGAACAGGGAAAAAAGACACACCCGTCTTCATGCGGCCCGAGATGACCATCTGCACAAGCAGCTCTCAGCATAAAATCTTCACCCGAGTGCCAGAGTTAGTGACGAACCTGAACTTCAGCAAATGCGTCCGCAAACCCAAGACGACCGCCAGTTCCAGCGCCGCCACTACGCATGCTGTCGACGCTGCGTCCGAACAGGAATTCGGTGCTAAACACAAACCTTAGTTATTCGGTGTATTCAAGCTTATTTCACCAAAGAAGACGGACCCGGAATCGAGGGTGAAGCGAGAGAACAGGTCCTACAGAGGCGAAGATACGCTCAGCGAGATCCGATACGGGATTTACTTCAAGCCATGTGGCACTCACAAAGACGTCCACAGTCTGACGCTTGCGAGCTCCTTCTTGCATGATGCTGAGCAGCTCGTCCGAGTGACGTTCGAAACAACTAGGCTCGATGAGGTTAGGGAACTGTACCAAAGCGGAGAAGAAGACGCAGTGACCAACCGGAAGTTAGCGATGCGCTCCTTCTGGAAGAACGGCCGGGTCATGTTGCGGTGGAATTTCCACCTGTGGGAGTTTAAAGTTCAATCGATCCACAGTTTGATAAGTATTCGCATGTTCAGGCGCACCTCTCGCCATCCGAGTTGCTGAACAAGTCTTCATCAGCGCCTACTTCTTCTGCTCCGAACAAATGTCGCGTACAAAACACCAGTTCTGACCGACAAAGGAATAAGCAACTTCCTTTCACTGCGAATGGGTTGCACTCACCCAAGGAATGACTGGAAAGCGCGCTGGAAGTCCGGGCCTGGAAACCACATGCGTCAGAAAGGCGAACATCGACAGCGAGTGCGGAAGTGGGCTTGCCTTTCTCGAAACCACTGAAGTTCGTTGCGAGAATGGTCTTGACATTGATGTGATCCTGCGTCTGAATCTGTTGAGAGTGATATTCCTACGTTCAGCCAGTCGCACGAGGGCGTGGAGAGGAGATTTACGATGTCCCGACCGAGCAGCCTGGAAAGCATGACACAAGGGTCAGTGAGAGGTAAGTCAAAGATAGACGACCTATCCCACCTCATGTTGTATGTTGGGCCGTACTGGCTCGCCAGCTCTGCGAACAGGCGGCCTGGCCACTCAGTTCGCGCATACGTCGCCATCTTGTACAGCACGTCGAGATTGCCGGGCAGGCGACCCTTGACGACTGGTGGGAGTACCGCCCCGTGCTTCTTCGCCTCCCTCTCAAGCTTCCAGTCGTGGATCGCCATACGGATCCAGAATAGCCCCAGCGTGGCGGCGACGGACGCGAGGAGAAGCTGCGGCGTGCTCAGCGGATATTCGACGAGGTGAGGAACATGCTGATACGCCGCGACGACGAGGAGGGTCGGTAGGATAAAAGCCTTAAATATCGCTAGAGGAAGACTTGCGAAGCCCATCTTGGCTGTAGACGTGCGATTTACGGAAGAGAGAAGGGGCGGAATCAGAGGCAAGACCTCCCGGGTGGTGCTCGTTTTGTACCTCACTAAGTGCGGCGCTAGTCGCCCACCGACCCGGGGTGAATGAACCGCGCGTTCTGCCATTGTGGCATTCCCTTGATGATCTCGGCGACGGTTACGTCGAAGAGCCCGGTGCCGAGACTGATTTGTGGCCCACGAGTGTCAAAAGCCCATGAAGCGTGAACGATCACGAGTGTCAAAAGCCCATGAAAGGTGAAACTGACATCACGAGGCCAAGTCACTCATCACGTCGGTGCTTTGGGCGTAAAGCATTCCGTGCGTTTGAGGACCCTCGACAACTTGGAGCGCAGTTTGTTTGTCCTCTACCGAATCCTCACCTTGAGGGTCAACATGCCCGAGGCCGACTGCGGGCCCCGGCTGCCGATCATGGGTCCGGAACATGCTGCTTCGAGCTCGGCTCCAGAAAGAAGCCTGAGACGCAAGATTTCTGCATCATGGTTCCGAAGAAGTGTTCTGCGTAACTGGGCCACGATTTTTACACCCATCATTAATATCGTGTTGGGAGACGATCTACACAGCGTGTGCCGAGGAGACCGACATTCACATGCAGTTCTTGTCTTCGAACCTGAGATAGTAAATACTTCAATGAGTAAAAAACACTGCTGACGTCATTTATTTGATTTAATTATCCCATGGTTCGCTGATCAAGAGAGCCATGAAACAGCGGGTGACGGGGCGCAGTCTGCTCTTGGTAGTTGAAATTTGTCAGGAGTACAGATATCCAGTCCCCAGGCTGATCAGAGAAGGTGAATAGGAGGCCTACTCGACAGCAAGAAGGCATTTAACTAAAAATAACTGGCTAAGGTGAACCCTCTGTACATGAGATCTGCTGCAAGCAGAGCTGGACGCTGCTGATAGGGCAGTTTCAAGGCGGCGAAACAGAGGATCGAGGTCGCCCGGCGAGCGTTTCGTCCCGTGGCAATCTACGGCTCATGTTTTCAGCTGCACTGACCTCTTCTGCCCCGAGCACCGTTCCCCATGGTGTCCCCGAACCCCGCCCTTGCGCCGCCGCTGTCGGTCTCCATTCGCCTCAATGCCCTGCACGCTTGGCGGCAGACATCCGGTGCGACTGGTGCTTTTCTGGGTGTTGTCGTGGGGACCTCGCTGGGGGTTAGGACCTTTCCCTATTCTAGCTCTGAGCCAAGACCCACACGGATTTCCAAAAGAAGCAGGCTTCTTCGAAATCGAGCCATCGACACGGGTGCGCTGCTCCCAGGCATCAACATTCAACCCGCACCGGTCTCTCCCTCCCGAGGAACAGGCCAAAAAAAATTTGAACGCTCTTCAGGTGAGACTTGAACTCACAACCTCCCGATTAACAGTCGGACGCGCTAACCAATTGCGCCACCGAAGACTACAACAGTTTCGGAGAAGGAGAAAAACCCATACAACGCATTGTCTTCCAAAGGGGGAACATAACTGCAAGGGAGGCATGGTAGTGCTCCGGTGGATCCTGCGAGACATCAGGTAGAAATTGTGCTCGAGTAAATTGATGATGGTTCCACATTGCCCTCTGGGGTCGCCGATCCACGAAAGGCAATAGCGTCATCCTCAGAGTGTCGTCCTGAGAGGGGGGTCCGGCTGTGGAACGCTGCAGGGTGACTGGACCTCGGCCCGGCGAAAGTCATCTTCATAAACATTCAGGTATCATACACCTGCTTCATTTCTGGGTTTCATATGCAGCTCTCGCATGCAGGGAAGGGACGATGAACGCCGTTCTCCCCTTCATGATAAGCTTCATGTTGCCCACGCTGCGTGGCGCGAAGATGCCGCTCCAGTTCCCAGAGGGGAGCATGGTCACTTGCAGGTCCGAGAAAAAACTTCAAGCAACCAGAGAGATGTATCTCTGCTGACTCATAAGTCACTGCATTGTCCTGCACCTTGGACCGGCGCTCTCACTTCGCAGCAGACTTTATGAAACTCAGTCTTATCCGCCCCATTCCACTTGAAGTTTCCTGTAAATCTATCCCTGGATTTCAATAATGCCCATTCGTGTCAGCTTCAAGGTCTTTTCCGACGCATTATTGAAAGCAAGTCCTGTCTACACGAGTTAGTACGCGCGGCTCCAGCCCCCGGGGTAAAGAGAAGCATGCGCAAAACTTCGTGACAAGGATGGGCAATATTTGGACTTTTCCAATCGTAGATCTGTATCCTCTCCAATTACTCGAGCGGCCACTGGTCTCGCCCAGAGCAGTGTGCGACTCAGCCCAGCAGGTTGGCACCACCCCACAAGGACGTGACCGGATTTGCGGTCGCGACTGGAGCTGTAAAGGCCACCCAGACTTCTCAGCAGTTCAAACGTGCACTAATGTTTAGATTTTATGTCGATACTTCAGGGCCCTAACAAAGCAGTTCCGCTATAAATAAGCAAACGCGGCAGACGGTCCTTTTCAACCGCATCAGCTTCGAGGCCGCACAGCACCTGGTCTCGCATTTAATGGATGTTTTCCAATTCCAAAACCGTATTCATATCACTTTCATGGTACCGTGCTTCAATACATGTTTTCACGAAACCCCACAAGTGGCACTTGCATATGCCCTCAACGGCGGTGCGCGATGGGAAGGCCAGGCGCCTAAGTTTGCACGTTGTACTTGAAGTAAACTGTAGCAAGAGGAAGGCTAAAATAACCGTCGCAACATAGCCTGATGACTTTGAAAATGCTGTTTACCCGCTTTGTGTTCAAGCCACGAATCCACGATCTTGCTCCCGTTCTCGCGGCCGATGCCGGATTGCTGCATGACAACTGTTTAGACACGCAGTCCTCCGAATCTAATCGGGGACAGGCGTACCTTGTATCCACCGAAAGGCATGTCGGACTGCATGTAGAAACCCATCTGGTTTACGCCCACAGAGCCCGCCTCGAGCGCCTTGGCGACACGGATTGCTCGGTCGACGTCTTGTGTGAAGACGGAAGCGTAGAGACCCTGCTCGGTGTCGTTCGCAACACGAATACCTGTAAAAGGGATGTCAGAAAAGAAAAAATAAGCGGGAGACAAACCCTCACCGTCGGCTTCGTCCTTGAAGGTGTTGCAGATCGCGACCGGCCCGAAGATCTCCTCCCGGTGAATGCTCGCGTCTTCGGGGACGTCCTGTACCATCGGCCGTGAGCCTCCTATGAATATGTGAGAACTGATACAGGGTTTACGGTGAAAATCGTAGGCTCCACAAAGTAGCCTTTCTCGTCGAAAAATATTGCACCATATATTAGCATAATGCGCAACGAGCTTGGTTTAGCGCTCGGTATTCTATTCCAGTCGCTCTGTTCACCTTTGCCATCGCCATAGCGTCCACCTCCGAGCTCGACCTTGGCACCCGACTCCTTTCCCTCCTTGAGGTAACCTATGCATCGGGCATTAACACGTCACCCGTTGGTCAAAGTCGTTCTAATGAAGCTTACGCAGGACGGTGTCGAACTGGATCTTGTCTGTTCAGGACTGTCAGAGTGAGACTTCGCCTAAATTGCTGTGATTGCGAGGGGACAATGGACGTGCCTGCTTGCGGACCTTGCGTGATAGACCTGTCCGCGACGTCGCCGATCTTTCCCGCGGTCATGGCAGCCTTGTACGCCCTCATGAACTCCTCGCGGATCGACTCCTGAACGTAGACACGGCTGTGCAGATAATGGTAAGCTCACTGCAGGCCTCACCCAACTGCAAGGACGCTTACCTAGTCGCAACGCAGATCTGATCGGAAAGACTTTGAGCTCGCATTGCGTAACATTGTGAAAATGAAAGTATACCTGACCGGAGTTGGCCAGGATTCCCGTCGCGCACGAGACTGCAATTACCTTCGCCACCTAAGGTCAACAATCTACAGTTGCTCCGTTCTCAAGTAGTGAAAACTTGCTGGCAGCCTGCTTGATGTCCGCGTCCTCAAAGACGAGCATTGGGCTCTTGCCTAAAGTTCAAGCCGTTTGTAAGCTCTGTATACAATGTGACTAGTGAACCTGAGGTGATTTGCCGCCGAGCTCGAGCGAGACCGCCTTCAGATTGCTGGCGGCAGCCATCTGCTGGATAAGGCGCCCAGTGCGGGCAGAGCCTTCATTGTGTAACGCGTCAGAATCGCAGGAACTCGCCCTGCAGTAAGCATGTGGAACACACCCGTAAAGGCGATCTTGCGAATCTTCATGTGCTCAGCCAGTGCCTTGCCCGCTACCGGACCCAGACCGCCGAGGATGTTGATCACGCCCTGCCCTTCGGGTGATTAGCAGGAAGTGAAAGAGCAGAGTGGATGGCCGCTCACCGGAGGGAATCCGGCTTCGACAATGAGCTTAGCAATCTGCAAGGACTGCGGCCGCGCACTTCAGTGCGAGAACGGAGCGCAGGACCATCAGATTGAAACTGACTGTCAAAGGCGCCTTCTCGCTTGTCTTGATACTGATCTTGGTTTCGTCTAAGTACTCTAGGATAATGAGATAGAAGAAAACATGCTTACACGACCGTATTTCCTGCTCCGCTCGCCGGACCGATCTGACAGTTTCGAAGTGAGTTGAGCTTCATTTACGGGAAATTCGAGATGCTGCAATCACCTTCCACGCGAGCTGCATGCACGATGTAATTAGTTAGCACAACCTCCGGCTAATCTTTGGAGATAGAGACGCACCATGATAATCTAAGCAGAGCGGCGGGGGAAAGAGGTGAGTGAATGCAGCAGCACTTTCGTTCAAGATATGCGCAACCGCTCCGCTTACAGGAACGTTCCAAGGAATAACTTTGAAATATGCGGGATAACTATTGTTATTGGTCAAAGATAAAAGTATTATAAATGACTCACTGCCTGCCACTACTCCGAAGGGCTGACGCAGGTCAAGAGCGAGAGTTCCCGGGCTGGCAGACAGCGGCCCAGTGAGTAGCATGTTCGATGGGTTCCAAGAAAAACGAGGGGCTTACGTGTTTAGAGATGACTCTCCGAGAGTTGTAAGAGTCAACGCTGCGATATGACGCCTACATCGACTTCTTGTCAGGACAGCCAAAGCGCCACGTAGCAGACGACGGCTCACAAGGAGTCTGCAGCCTGGCCGACGGTGTGTCTGGCCTGGAAAGCAGATTATCCGAGGTAATTCCTGAGCAAAAAATGTAACAGCTTACCGTGTTGAAAGGTGCGCCCATCTCTTTGCCCTGCAGTTCGGCGAGGAGGTCGCCATCACGCTCGATGAGCTCCGAAAGCTTGTAGAGGAGCGCCGCCCTCTCCGAGTGACGCCGCGAAGACCAGGAGGGGAACGCCGTATCGGCCTGGTAGATACAAAGGGTGATATTGAGCGAATGAAACGTTGCCAGAGAAAGAGGGAAGCGTACGGCATCCACCGCACGGTTCACATCCTCGAGCTGAGCTGCGCTGACGTCCACGAGCGGCTCTTCCGTCGAAGGGTTGTGAAGGGGAAACGTGGCGCCTCCCTTGGCTGTTCACAAGAATGATTTGGGTCAGCGTAAACCCAAACTGACGATGGAGGCGCCTGAATCTCACCCTCAACAAACTCGTTATTGATGAAGAGACGTGTTTCGATGTTGCTGCCGGGCATGTTGTTGGGAGAAGATGGGTGGATTGTAGGGGTGGTTAATGGTCAAGATCACGAAGCGAACGTGAATTCAAGTTATATTCTTTCATCTTCCTCTCCCATATCCACCTGCACAGTCGGAAGGAGTCAGCAGACCAAGCCATGAAGATCTTGGTCACGCACGAAGGCTGCCAGCATGTGTCGCACAGCGAATCAGACATGAGAGCTGTGCTCGGGTAGAATGACCCATATCGAAATCGAGTGCTAACCCGTGCGGCGTTCCTGGGGTAGTTGATCCGCCTGAACACGCAGGTACAAAGGCACGCACAGGCCACGGGAACGCAGTGGTAGGTGGAGGTGGAGGGAGCGGGCTGCGTCTTCCTCTTGTTCCCAAAAGGCGTGTCGCTATACACTGTATACGTAGGTACCGCAAGAATCCTAAAAATACAGCGAATGTGGACGGAATGTGGTCACTATGCGAACACCTCGGGCGAAGCGCTCCGTCTGTCCAGCCTAAGCCCACTGAAATTGGTGGGATGTCCACCGCCATGAATTCGGCCTCAGATGGCTGCCCGGGGACGCGTACTCCGCCGGGCGTCCTGCGACACGTGGACAGCGACTAAACATTAGCCAGCAGCCGCTACAAGCAGGGGCGGACAATATGCGAGTGGTATAATAGCCAGAGGGAGTAGTATAACTACAACAAATACAGGCCTGCCAAACGAGTGTAGCGCGAGCAGAGGGCGAGACAAGAAGGAAAAGTCGGAAGAGACAGCAACCCGGTGGGAGAGGCTCAGATTCAATGGCCGAACAGCCTGCAATGGTCGTTAGTCTGATCCTGGAGGTGAGGATGGGACGGAAGTGAAACGCACCTGAAGACCATGTACAGGAATGAGCCGAGGAAACGGAACGCTGCGAGGCCCGCGACGCTCCCTGCGAAACGCGTAGAACATGTATCAGCAAGGCAGCAGGTGGGAAAGCGCAAGCAGGCGTGACGCACAGAAGATGAAGATCATCTACAGCCGAGGATGAGGGGAGAATGTTAGCATGCGCGCACTGAGAAGGATACGCTCGGGCCAAGGGACAGCGCTGGCGCGCAGCACTCACGTATCTGCAAGGGAAGCGAGCGGTCAGCAAAGCAGCTGCGTTTCAACAAAGCACAAGAGACACACGGGTTGGTAGCGGTGTTGGTGAACGTCGATGCAGCCCAGTCCAAGAAAGCGTTGCTGAGGAACCCGGCTGTCAGGCCCGCGCTGCTGTTCGAGATGCGATTGGTTACGCACGAAGTGAAGAAGATGATGATGAACATGTTCGTGCCGACGAACGCGAGAACCTGCCGTCCCAAACTCCATAAGCAAAGCCGGCCACGAGCGTGCGAGAAAGGCCAATTGCAGCATACCGTGTTGGTACGGAACGTCCGGAAGTCATCCTCCTGCTTGGTGCTCGCGTCGCGCTTCTGGTCGAGCTCCGGTTCGGCGTGGGCGAGCGCCGAGCGCGCTTGCGTCCAAAGCTTGTCGATGTCTTCCTTTGAGGAGGGCATGGAGACTTCGAGCATAGTCTTGCCGTCCTCTCCCTTGACCTTCTTCGCCTCTTCCTTGTGGCCGCTGTTGTCGCCCTTGGTACCCCCTGCGCAAGCGAAGGGTAAGCAATGGGGGATGGGACAGGAAGGGGAGGGTGAGACGTTGACGCACAGGAGACGTCGTGCAGGTTGCACATCTGTTTAGCGGGAGCCGGTCAGCTTCTGAGAGAAAGCCTTAGGTGTTCAGCACGGGCCACGCACGGAGTAGATGAGAAGGACGTTGATGAACGAGGGTAGCATCTAATATCGCATCATCAGTACAGCGTTCTCACACTCTGCATAGCACGTTAGAGACGTACGAAAAGGTATTGAATCGTCGACGTGAACAAGTGCCAGATCTCGGCGTGCACGAGAGAGCCCAAGATGTACAGGCCGAACGTGGTCGCGAGCGAGATAACGATGTTGCGGAACTGGCAGAAACAACCGCACACGCCGCGGAGTCAGTCAGCGCTTCTGGTTGGGCGAGGCGGCTCATCGAGAGTCGGACGTACAGTCTCGTTCGAGAACAGCGCGTGGATGTTCTCCCAGCCGCTCGCGGTCTTCGGCAGCGCTTGGTAGATCGTCCAGCCAGCCTACCCACACATTCAACGCGTTAGCGCCGAAGACGGGGAGGACCCTTGATGAGGGCTGAAGCGAGACGTACGCAGAACAGAGCAAGTAGCTGAAGCAGGCCGAAGATGATGATGCAGCTGACGTACATGAACCGGGAACCTTGCGGCCTGTGATACGGTCAAACATAAGTCACTGTAAATGCTGAGCGGTGTAGTGCAGAACGCACCGGTTTCCAAGCGAACAGACCTGTATAACATTGAGCGGGCAGTTAGTATCCCCATTTCGCCCGGGTACGATACGGGGAGAAGCAACGAACGATGACCAGGAACAGCAACCCCAGGTAGACCTTCTGCGCGACCTCGACAATCGTGTCGCCCTGCCGAAGATACAACAATTTCGAGATCAGCCTTACGTCCCTGGAGTGAAACAGCCCAACGCACGTAGCCCTGGAACGGGTCGGTCGCCTCGTTCTTGGTCGCTGCGTTGGTGAGGAAGAAAAACGCCAGCTGCAGTACGGTCCAATCTGTCAGCTTGGATGTATCGCGAGAACCCTAAAGCCGAAGACGCACGTAAAAGTTCTGTCACCCACACAGGCGGAATCGTGAGCGTCCACTTCGAGATTCAATGCCAGCTGGGAGGGAGGTTGTGCTCACCGCCAAGCTCGTCCACGTGAACAACATCTGCACAGCCTGGTAGATGAACTACACCCGATTTCGTCCGTATCAGCACGACATTCTGGAGAAAGGCGACAATAGGTAATTTGGACGCGCACCTCAAGGAACAGGATGAACATCCGGATGATGTTCTGGCCCGAGGTAAAGATGCGGAAGAAGAAGAGCGTCGCGTGCAAGGAGGCGAAGAAGGAGCCGTTGAGCCAGCTGTGGGTTGGAAGAGCGAGGGTAAGGATGAGAAGACGGGGTGCAAGAGGTGGTTGCAGAGTGGGTGGGAACGCACCGACGGCGCTGCGAGATGAACTCGGCGGTGCTGTTGGGAACGTCCGTCGCAGCCTTCGCGCTCTTGACGTATCTGAGCGTCCACGCCTCGTTCTGCCACTCCCTCTTATCAGCCTCATTCCTCCTCCTCATCCCCACCCACCGCAGTACCTTACCTTCTTCGTGACGATCTCAAAGCACAGAATGCGGTCCTCAGCGAGGTACATGTTAGCGTCGAACACGCCCGCCTTGGCGCCGGGCGCATGGAGCGTCTCGCCCTTGAAGTAGCTGTGCAGCGGGCCCTTGCCGTTCGGCCCGTTCTGGAGCGCGCGGTACCGGTACGCGGAGAACGCGCCGGGCAGGACGGAGATGTACCCGAACACGCTCTCGAGCGGCTTGTCCAGGATGTTTGAGATCTTGTACTCGAAGTTCTGCGCTGCCACGAGCGGGTTGAGCAGGTTCTGGCACCCGCGACCGGTGTCGACGCAGATCCTGAGGTGGAATCAAAGCATTTGGAGATTAGCAAGCGAAGGATGGGAGAGTAGAAGGGAAAGACGCACTCGCCACAGGCGCCACCGACGCCGGCGTGCTTGTCGAAGACCTGTCGCGTTGACGGCGTGAGCTAGACTGCGCCGATAGAGGCTGAACATCCAGATGTACCTTCCACAGCTCGTAGATGCTCGTCCCGCTCGGCTTGGTGCCGACGTCGAGGAGGACGCAGACGTTGGGGTTGAGGAGCGGGCCGAAGGCGTTGAAGAACCAGCGGTGGGAGTTGAGCTGTTCCATCCGTGCACAGTGAAAGCGTGTCGGACGGAAGAGATGACGAAAAGAAGGGGAAACGCACCTTCTTCTTGTTCTGCTCCTTGAGGCAGAAGAGAACCTGGATGGGGACGTCGCCGCGGAGGACGGTGCCATCTTCCTGGACGATGGCCTGCGTCGTGTACTCGAAGATGTGGGCGGCGGTGCTGTCAACGCAGAAACCGAGTCAGCGAAGTGCCGGAAGGAGAGAAAGCGCCAGACGCACTCCTTCTCCGCGACCTTCTCCTTGAGGATGCCGTCCTGATCGCCCACCCCAGGTTAGCATAGAAGGAAAGAATGGAAAGGGAAAGGGAAACGCACCTGGTAGCACCCCATGAGCGTGAGGACCTTGAGCGTGCGCTGGTTGATCTTCTTGCGCCCGTCTGAGACGACGCAGACGACGACCTTCTTCCACGCCTCGTGGCCCCACGTCTTGGAGCGGTCGCGCCCGCAGAGGTGCGTGATGTTCTTGATCACGGCGTTCCTGTCGACGGCGGGTGAGTTTGGAAGGGAGTGGAAGGAGGAAGAGGACGCACATCGTCTTGCAGAACAGCTCCTCGTCCTCGTTGTACATCGTAAGGACGATGAAGAGCTCCGTCTGCCGGCGAAGGAGGTACGGGCGCAAGGTGAACTTTTGGCGCACGAAATCGTCGGGGTCGCAGGTGGCACTGCATCCACGCATTCGTCAACCGTAGCCCCACGCACACAGAAGGATTCGACTCACGCCGTGTACCGCATGTGCGTGCCCTCCTCGCCGATGGACGTGTTAGCGATCGAGCTCGGGACCGGGCAGTCAAGGACAAGATTGCCCTCCTTGAGCTCGACGCGGCGGACGCTGCGGCGGCGCATCATCTTGTCCCTCGCGGCGCTGTACCCGCCCGAGCTGATGGGGGGGGGCGTGCCGTACGCGCCGCCCCAGCCGCCGGGCATGGGCATCGGCGGCTGCTGATACCCCACCGTAGGAGGATAGTCAACGCCCACCTCCTTCATCGCGGACATGTCGACGAGGTGGTGCGTCGACGAGGACGTCTGCGCGTCCCAGCTCTTCTGGCGGCCGTGGGTCGAGTACCCGTACGGGTTCATGCCGGGCGGGTCGGAGTAGGTCGCGTAGGCGT
>JTLS01000434.1:0-19119 GCA_000826855.1 Basidioascus undulatus
TGTATAAAATGGTGGGAGCTGGCACTGCTGCATCTACATCGAAGTCACTCCCCTGCACGGTTCACTCAGCTTGCATCGACGACGAAGCGAGGAACCGATATGCCGACATATTCCACTATAATCTTCAATACATAAAGCGTCTCATGGCCAAGTAGCTACTAAGACATCTTAATCGACGCCGAGCACGTTCGGGGGATCTCATCCCCCCTTGGTCGCTTTCTTTTTGCTCCGACTGGAAGTATTCTTTCTGAACGTACGCGTTTCGGCAGTCCTGGGAATTCGTTCTAGACAAGTAGCTTATCGGAGTTTTTCTGTGCCATTTTGAGGTCGACAGATGGTGTGTACCCGCCCTTCCCGTTGTATTGGCTTCGGAACCAGCTGCAGACCTTCAGAAATCACTGCCGCAGACGAGAGGGCTGGGTTTGCTGGTACGGATCTCGCCAAGTAGCTACTTCACTCGGTCGCTTTCTTCTTTGCTTAGGCGCAAGTGTTTCTTTCTTGGCGCATGTAATATCACATTCCATGCCGCCGTAACAAGGAATACAGAGTCGGTTGGGCATGTGCCTTTTCGGGGGGTTTTTTGTTTCTGGATGACCTGGGGATGGATTAAATGCGCAGTGGTCGACTGTCGTGCTTGCGTCCCCATAGGCGTTCTTCCCGATGTGCAACGGTGGGGAATAGTCTGCGTATATTCTACCGGATACCCTAACGCTCCGAAACGTCTGTCGCTTGATTTTCCTCAATGTCTGAACCCCCAGCGCCCGCCCCTCCCTGCCTGCCATTACGCCCGCAGGGGTTCAAGTGCGAGGAGCAGGTTTGTTTGAGCCCTCAGGGCCACTGGTTGGGTTTGACACAGTTCGTCTCAATGTATCAGATTTCATCCTTTGAGAGAGTAGCAGGAGAAGGAGAAGTGCGGGGGACAGACTTAGTCGATCGGGAGTGCTCGCGCTGCAGCAGACCCGTTGTGACCAGACGTTGTTCAGGACCTGCCGCGGTGACATGAACTCTGGTCATGATGGCCTACAAGCAAGGAAATTATGGTGCTCGAATCCCAGAACGTTTGAAGAATCCTTCATTTCATCCTTCTCCAGCTCCTGGATCCCAATCCCCTCCTTCCCTTCATGCCCGCCCCCTCCGCCCCGGCGCTCGCCATACTGCTCTTCTCTCGTCTTTTCGATCCTGTCCGCCTGCGCACCAGCAGTGGACTTTAGAAACGTTTCTGAGCCGCCACGGTGGCTCGATAATCCAGCAGCAGAACGAAACCAGCGACGAGTGCCGCGGCTGCGATGCCGGAGTCGAACGACTTGAACGGGGCCTCGATGTCTGTTTCACACCAGGTCCTAGGTGCTCAAGAACCCCTCCATGCTTCTCCCCGTGCCAAACTCAAGAGGCAGAACGCAAGGCTTATGACCGGCCCAAGGGCGACGAGGGGAGCGAGCGCGGAGAAGGTGGATGATAGGCGCGAGCTCAGCCGAAGCCGGAACGGTTGACGAGGAAGACAATCATTTGGTAGAAAGAGGTCAGCCCCATGCCGCTGAGGAGGATGGTGTCCAGGTATCAAAGGCGGTCGCAGGGTAGGGGGCGACTCTCCGGGGGGGTGGTCTCAAAGGTGCGGCGGGTGTACTTGATGATGAAGATGGAGAGCAGAAGGATGGTGGCGTCGAATGTGAGATTGTAAAGGGCCCCCATGTCGATGGATTGGGGTAGGGAAGTGGGCGGCGAGGGTAAGAGGGCAATAGGCGAAGGAAGGCACGGCCGCAACGTACTTTCAGGGGCGGCTGGGCAGACTCAGGTTTCCGACCAGGGTGAGGCATACTGAATACCCAGCTCTCGAGTGCGTCTATAAAAAGTAGCTTCCAAAAAGGGGGGAAGGATGTTTTGAACTGCACCAAACTGTTGCGGGCGATGGGGTTGCGCTGCTGCCGTCGGCGCTGTGCACGATGAACTGTGGGACAGAAGCGACTGTGCTCCTAGGTCGGCCAGAACATCGGGATGACAGTGCAGTGCAAGTCAGGATCCACATCTCCCTAAGGCTTTTGCTCTATCCTGCTTGAAGCGCGAAAGTTGCGGGACATAATGCGACAAAGTCGGATGTCAACGTCTCCCCGGGACTGTAAAGACGCCGGGTGACAGAGTGCCCACCAGGTTAGCTTTGCGTTTCCTAACGGTTCATGTGAGTTTCTGCAAACGTGGGCTTTCCGCACTTGACATTGTGTAGATAGGGATCGAACTGTGTCTGTAATTTGGGTCGAAAGGAAGAGTATTAGTCGCACAGCCTCAGTAACTACAGCAGCAGTAACTTAGTGGTAGAGTGTCAGATTGCAAATCTGGAAGTCCCCGGTTCGATCCCGGGCTGTTGCTTTTGTATGCCCACCACCCTTGGCGCTTTGATGAATCAAAACAGTGTCGATCTCATGACTTGTTGTCTTTTTGTAAAGAAAAAAGGTCCCCTCTGGGCTTGATCGTGCGTCGTTGTTTCCAGCGACGCGCAAGCCTGCAGCTGCCGATGTGCCGTGCGGCAAGATTCCACGTTCTGGCTGACTAAAGCGAATGACGAAATCCGCGACCAGGGTCTCGGAGCTGACGAGGCCACCACGAAGACCCTATCTCTAGCCTTCTTGTTTCTCAATCTTCACCATCTAATAACACTCAGTAAGCCCTAGATGATCGTCGTGTACATCTGTCTAGACGGGCTTAGCTGAATGAAGCCGCGCAGCAGCACCATGGTTCAGCGCATCGTCTTCTACACCAACAAGGGTGCGTCTTCCTTCTCCTGTGACTGAGGTTGCCCACACCTGAGAATTGGATCACTTTCAGGTTGCCCGTACGCGCAGCGTGGTAAGCCATCTACGCTCGAGCTTCTCCTTCTCCTTTGTTCACTAACCCACCCCCTCCGGCCAGCCCACATCGCCCTCCTTGAGGCCAACGCCTCCTTCGAGCACGTCGAGATCGACCTCCAGAACAAGCCGTCCTGGTACAATGAGATCAACGCCGCGCTGAAGGTGCCCGCGGTCGTCTACGGCGGCCCCTTCTCCGCGCCCGTGGAGAGTGTGCCCGAGGGCGCCGCGTCGATCCCCGAGAGCCTCGTCCTGCTCGACTTCATCGCGGATGTCTTCCCCGACGCGGGCCTCCTGCCTGTGGACCCCGTCCAGCGCGCCAAGGTCAGGCTGTTCATTGATGCGGTCGGGAACAAGTTTGGGCCGGCGTGGGCGGGGTGGTCCTTCCAGGGGTGCATGCGCTTGCTTTTGTCTCCCCTCGTCTTCGCGCTGACTTGCCTCTTTCAAAACCAAAAGCAAGCCCGCCTCTGCAATCCTCGACGCAGTGACGGCGCTCCAGGCGCAGCTGTCGCGCGAGGGCGACTACTTCCTCGGCTCGACCTTCTCCATCGCGGACATCGCGCTCGCGCCCTTCGTTCAGCGCTTCCGCGCCATGGCGGCCGCGGGCGTCTGCGCTGGCGATGCGGACGAGGGCAAGCGCGTTCTTGAGACGCTTGAGAAGGACGCGGAGTTTGAGCGCTGGAGGAAGTGGGAGAGCAAGGTGCTCCGCCAGTCGACTGTCAAGTCTACCTACCCTGGTGTAAGTGCCATGGCGCGAGCAGTGCCGGATAAGATGAATGGAAGGATCTAATAGATGGCGACTGTGACAGGACGAGTTCATCGTGGAAAGGTTCCGCACGAAGATCAACCAGCTCAAGGCGCAGGCTTAAGGTGCCGCTCGCGCGCGATGAGGTGGTCTGATTGGTTGCAGACACTCTTGACATGACGGGAAGGCTGACTGAATGATACAATGTATGGATGCAAATAATTGCTTGAAGCCGTAACGCACGGGCATTCCCCGTCCCCTTGGGACTGACTCACATTCCGAAAGTTTTGAATCAAGCGAGGTAAAAGACGCAATACTCCGATTGCCTGTATCAGAATCACAGTACCGAATGTTGTGAACCCCTGCCCACAGATGAGCTCGTATCTTCGCCCTGCAGCTGTGCAGCTGCCAACTTTGTCGGTCTCGTGTCAGCAGCGACTGCAAGTTCGGAGATGGCCCTCTATGTCATCTCCTGAAACCGTCGACCGTTCCGACTTCATCGCATGCATATCAGTGCATTTAGTATTTCTGCCTGCTGATCAGTCCCATGACAGCAAAGCATACAAAGCCGCTGCGAGGACGCTCCATCGTCCCGCCACGCTACGGCAATCCACGCACGGCCCGCTGCACTGTTCCACTGTCCAGTTTGTGGAACTTCCCCGCATTAACCACCTCACATCTTACCACCATTCTTCGCTCGTTCATCTACGTCGACATTTACCGAAAAAGATGTTTGGAATTCAGCGGGTGCTCACAATGGCTGCGGCGATGCCAGCTTTGGCGGCTGCAACGGAGGTGGCTCGGCTTCCATGTACGTCGCCAGTCTGTGTAGAAGTCTTCCGTGGTCTTTCTCTGAGACTTTATTGTGATACGCATGGCTACTAGTCCTGGGCTACAACACTTGGGTGAGGTCTTTTAGCAACAAGGTTAGCCGCCGCTTCAGGTGACTAATCGACTGCTGAGATTGATTGCAAGAATCGCTACGGAGTATGACAAACCGATTCACTTGGGCGCCAGGCCTTCTGGCTGACGGGGCTAGCAATCGCAGTGCGACATCAACGAGACTTTAATCGTCGAAACGGCGCAGGCAATGAAGGACCTGGGTTTACAGGACCTCGGATACAACTACGTCAATCTCGGTGAGATTTTTCTTGAGGGATAGTCTCCTTTGTCCCTCTATATCATGACTCCGGTATGATGCTCATCTGCTGTCGCAGATGACTGCTGGTCCCTCAAGAACCGGTCCGCCGACGGCCGCCTCGTTCCCGACCCCATCAAGTTCCCGTCGGGCATCGCGAATCTTTCAAGCGTGATACATGGCATGGGCTTGTGAGTTCCCAAAAAACTCCAACCCAGGAAGAAGATTCCGAACAAATTTTGATTCTTGTGTACCTCTCAAACAGCAAGCTCGGCATTTACGGTGATGCAGTGAGCGCGAACCTAGGAAGTTTTATGGCACAAGCAGCTAGCTGACTAGGCTATTCAAGGGATATGGGACTTGCGCTGGGTATCCGGGATCGTTCGGATACGAGCAGGTCGATGCAGAGACTTGGGCCGGATGGGGTGTTAAGGTGCGTGTTTTGCATTTCACAAAATCATGAGATGTTGGAATGGCACTCACCTTCCCTCCGCAGCTTCTCAAATAGTGAAGCGTACTTTAAACATGATCCCCCCGGCATTTCTCACCTAACTCTGAACAGCGACAATTGCTACATTCCCGAGGACAGAGTAGTCAAGGGGAACGTGCGGTCGCGTGAGCGCAATGTTGTTTCTCTAAAGGAAGGGCAGCGCTAACGAGGTGAAGTTCAGGCTATATTCGTAAGATGGACTTAGCTGGCGTGCAGGGCTATGGATTACAACTGGGAGTCTATCTTCTTTCGCAGGTATGAGGGACGCCCTGAACAACGTTGCGGAACAGTCGGGAGCAGACCCCATAGTTTACAGCCTCTGTCCTTGGGGTATGCTCTTCTCAATTGTCTCTATAGAGTCTCATTCATCTACCTTCTATCCTCCTCAGGCTGGGATGCGGTGTGGGAATGGGGCAAAGAAGTCGGCCAATCGTGGCGTGTGAGCCTTGCTGATCCTCTCTCCTTGTGCCACCGCTGACCACTCCTCTTCCAGACCACCGGCGACATCAACCCCTGGTGGGGTTCTTTGGCTTCAATCATCAACCGGTAGGAGTCACTCTGGGGTTAGAACACTCTCCACTCGCAAGTCCAACATGCGTTTTAATAAGGAACTCGTTCATCACTGCCTACGCCGACTTCGGAGCTCATAACGATCTCGACATGGTGGGTTCTGAATAATCTCCATATCCTGTGTAGCGTTATGACATGGTCCACAAACAACCCAGCTCCAAATAGGAAACGGCAACCTCACTGTCGCAGAAGCCCAGTGTATTTTTCCTCAAGCACTACCTCACCTGCCATTGGCTGACACCCTCCCTGGATTACAGCACACTTCACGGCATGGGCATTCATGAAGTCTCCTCTACTGATTGGAACCGATGTGCGTCGCGTCGTTGAGTTGCAGCACGGTTTCTGATGCCTTCCCGTAGATGTCGGCTCTCGCTCCGGAATTCCTGGAGGTCTTGTCCAACCAGGAGATCATTGAGATCAATCAAGGTACCAGATGTGCTGTGTTTTTGAAAGAGTCCGACTTAATGAAAGATTTTCCAGATCCGGTTTATGGAAAGTCCATTTCGCCGTTCCGCTGGGGCATCAACGTGAGTTCTCAAGACTTCGTCACGCCGCCCACGCTGCTAACTGATCCATTTCGTTAGCCTGACTGGACTTGGAATGAGACGTGAGCCACTGTACCGCACTCTCTTATTTGATTGTGCAAAATTGAGTTAAGTATCCCTTGACTGCAGGCACCCCGCACAATACTGGTCCGGTCAATCACAGAACGGGACGATCGTGATGCTGGTAGGAGCGAAGCTGCTCTCGCCACTCCAGGATTTTCCCCAACACATCCTTTATATGCCCCCATTCAGATAAATACACTCGACACTCCCGCCACCCTCTTCTTCAACCTCACCGAGTCTCCCTGGTTGCTGGATGGATACGAATACGCCGTCCGCGACCTCTGGGCACACAAAGAGCTCGGCTACGCGCTCCGAAACTGGACGCAAGAGCTTCCACCACACGGAGTTGCTGCGCTCTTGATGCATGATCCCATCGAAGAGGTGCGCATTGCCCATATTTCTGACCTAGAATGTCCCCGTTGATGTTTGCTTGTTGACAGCCGGCGGACACTTGGCCTCTGTGTGCGGAATGGTTGTAAGTTGTTCAATCTCCCATTAGGAGCAGGAGATAGGCAGTATTACTGACAATGAGACCAGCCAATGCTCACTCCCCAATCTCACGCGTCTGGGCTTGTGAAGAGCGAAAAATCCAACTCTTTGCGCGGTACCAGTGCACCAGCCGAACTGCTCGCACTGCTCCATGTATTATTTTTTGAGTCCCGGTGAATAAACAATGCACTGTAAAGAACAGATGGTTACAGTCGCGAACAGACCGACTCGCGCATTACAATAAGCATTGCCATAATCAGTGTCCCGCCTGTATGATCAGCGTCCACCCTGCTTCCGCTGTTGCAATGATGTTTGTACCAAACGGAGGCAGAACAACGACAACGGGGAGATTTTGAGCTGGGAAATAGAGGGGATATTAAGCCCGTGGTGTTGGGTCAGGAACAAGAAGCACCAGGTTCAACGTCTCCTGGGTCAGCGCGATGTTTCTCAGCCCTGGGGCCTGGCGAAAGGGTAGCCCCTGCAGTGTGACAATGCTGCAAGGCTATATACTGTAGTATTTTCTTACCATTTTAAAGTGTCAACGGACCTAATTTGCGCCGTTCTTTCGCGGCTGAGACTGCCAGTGTCGCGCGGGGGGTCGGTGAGGTGATAGACAACGCGAAGAGCCTGTGCCTATCAGAACCGCAAGTCTCTATCCCAGTATTGAGGGAAGCGAATTAGCCTTCATATTCGTTCGACAAACGTACGCTCAATAGGCAACCCAGATCATATACAGGGCATCTGGGTCGCTTGCCGACATTGTTCTTCACCCACTCCAACCTTCCACCTCTCCGACAGAACTTCTCCCGACTACCACGTCAAGCCACCACCATGCTCTCTTCCGCTATTCTTGTGCTCTGTGGCGCCGTCGCCCTGGCCTCCGCCGCACCGCACGCTCCTCGCTCCTCGGCCGGCACCACCTGCAAGTTCGTCTGCCCGCACCAGGACAACGGCGGATTCAAGCTCGGCCAGAAGGACGAGGCAGGTTAGTCCTCATATCCGACTGATTATATGGAAAAATTCTTGAAGTTAGTGATCTTATTATGTCGGTGTCCGCAGCGAACCCTCTCTTCTGCTCCTTCCCTACCCGGCCGGACTAGGACCCCGACCAGTTCTACTGCAAGTACAACGCCGTGTGTCCCACGCTACCATCCCCGGACGTCCCCAACCTCCCTACTCACAGTGCACCCATTCGAAATGAAAATCATGTCACCGGCGCCCAGGTAGAGGACCACGATGAGCACCTCTGCCCCGCCGGCGCGCAGGGGAGCTGCAGCCTCGGTCGGAGGGCGCAAGAAGGAACTGAAAGGAAGCCCAGAAGACCGCAGGGGTCTCAAAGAGAAGAACGGCGCGGGGAGCCTGAAGCGTCCACTGGAGATCCCGGAGGATCGAAGGGCTCTGATGGAGAAGGACGGGGCTTGGCGCTTGAGCCATCCGCTGCAGGACGTCCCCGAGGAGCTGGAGATGATGTCATGAAGGCGCAGCGCAAGGTGTAGTTGGGATCTGCGAGGGAAATGGGAGGAAGAGGAACAAGAGAGGTGCTTTATGGGGTTGATGCAGAGGGGGAATGGTAGCTTGTACCTGAAGGAGGAGAAATGAAAACGAAGGTGCGAGCAATGTTGTTGCGTTGTTGCACAATCGCCTGCACTATACCCTATCTACGTGCAGAAAAAACCTTCATACGAGCGCCGGATTAAGAAAAACATCACAGGTTTGCCGAAGGGTACCTTTCAACTGCACGTCCTCTGAAGTCTCTGTAATAATGCTTGCCCTCACATCATGATGTGGCTCTAAGTACGGTGTTGCGCATTTGCGGGAAGATTAATGGAACAGATGCCATTGAAGTTACTGGTTCTGTCTTGAGCATATCGGAGGTCAGCGCCCCCTGACTCTCTGCTCGCAGCTCGCAGCTCGCAGCTTTTGAGTTGGACTGTGAGGTGGTATGCCCGCTGTATGCCTGAGGGTGAAGGTTCGGAACTCGTCCGTAACCATGGGAGAGCTGCAATGCGTGTGCTACGTGTCAAGTGTCAAGTGGAACTGCATTGACTTTGTGCTGGTACCCTGTAAACCAGAGGCATGCACGCTTGAACGCGTGCAGCGCTCAGACGCCGAGTAATAGGGCGGAGAGCATGTGAAAGTCATCGATAGCGCAGGCGCAAACCCAGGTACACAGGATCCCCGTTCATCGATTTCCGCTCTCATCGCCATATCTCCCCGGCTGCGCTCAACAGAGCTTCCGAGCCTCATATTACCTTGCCTATCATAAAGAGAACTCGAGCCCTGTCCCCTCCTTCCAACTGTCAACCTTTCGCTCTTCCGTTTCTGCAGGCCAAGGATGAGGCGACTCACGGTTCCCCGTGTAATCCCTCGCAAAGAACCGCTGCGGATACTCTCTTCCCTGTGCCCCACCTGTTCCCTCACCCCCCATCCTGCCTCAGCCTCCTCCCTCCCTCTCTAACCCTTCCCCCAGCGAACAGACGCACTATTGACCTCCCCCGGCTGATCCGCCTCCCTCGGCGCCGCCTCCCCCCCCTTCTGGAAGGCGTCCCACACGCGCTGCCTCAAGCTCAGCAGCGCCTCGCCCGACTCCAGCTTGAAGCACGGGTGCCGCTTGGAGGATGGTTGGAGCGGCGTGGAGGGGTCGAAGGAGATGTGAATTTGCTGCCCCGAGGTGGAGATGTTGAACCACCGGAGCGTGTCTTTTTGGAGGGAGGGCACCGGCTGGGGTGGGGGAGGGAGGAAGAGGGAGGTTAGTGGGGTGGGAAGGGAGGAAGGGGAGGAGGAGAGGAGGCGGACGGAGGGTTGTAAACCGAGCAGGACGCCGTAGAACTCGTCTGCGAGGTGCAGCGTCCCCGCAGGGACGGAGAGGTTGATGTGCGCTAGGGAGGCGATGCCTTGGGGTTCGACGGTGGGCAGCGCGGTCATAGTTGGGAAATGTCGGGAGGAGTAGGGGGAAGGAGGAGGTACGGCAGAGGGGGGGGGGCGATGGCGACATGAAGGGGGGAAGGGCCGGGCCGAGGTGCCGGGTGGTGGTCGGGTGTTCGAATCGGGATGTGGTAGCATTTAAATACCTGTTTTCCTCAAGTGTACATTCAAGGTCATTTGGCATACTCTCTCGCGACGTGAAGCTTAGGTTGGGGCTGTCGTATATGGCTTTTTGCATTTATACATCGCTGTTCGCTGCTGCAGCCTGCTGCACGCGAGCGCGCCCTTTTCCCGCGCTGCCCTCACGCTCTCCCCCCTCCGCCCTCATCGCCCGCCTCGCCCACCTCATACGCACCACCTACAGCTCCCTTTCCCACACACCCCAGTACCCTCATTCTCGCACATCCAGCGTCTTCCCCGTAAAGTATGCTGCCCCTTCCCCACGGTCTTCGCCCCCACCCCTCAACTAAACCGGACTTCCCTTAGGAACCCCTCCTCTTCCAGCATGCCCCCCAGGCGATACACGTACCACCCCAAGCCGCAGGCCCTTCTTTATCTTATTTAAGTGCACGGAAGTGCGACACGACATGCACGTCCGAGCTCGTTCCGACCCCTCCCTCGACCCTACCAGTCATCCTATTTCCCTGCATGCGATGGGCGGATACGCTTGGTCCAAGACGTGTTTGTTGAGGAAGCATTCGGAGGTCTGCAAACACACGCCCAGAAAAAGAAGGAGATGCCTGGTCCGAGTCTCGTGAACATGTAGAGGGAACATTAGCTGATTCTTGCAATCTGAGCACAGGGCAGGGACCAGGCAGGATACACAGTGGCGGCAGTCGGGAACGGGCCAATCTGCTGTTTCTCGACTGGTCCACAAGGGTCTGTACGCGTTATTATTTAGTCTCTGAGGAAGGCCTCCGTAAGCCTCAGTGCGGTAGCCTTCGACGTGAGCTGGGGCACCGGAGGGGCCCTCAGGACTCTGCCTTGCAACGCTCTCGGCTTGGGTACTGGGAACCTTGACGGGGGTTGGACTACCAGGCCTCTGCCCACTGTCGACCCTACGGCGGCGGTCCTGTCGGTATCCAGGGGGCACGCTGTGCATATGCGTACCCGACGGGGTGGTTCGTCCGCTGACCTGGCTTGGTAAGTTACCACTTTCACGGAGGCTCCGCAATATTCACATAGGTCTTGAGGGGGCATGACATCCATGCCCGCACAACCCCCTAGTTGTGCACCCCCCGTCACCCCCAAAGTAAGGGCGCCCCTCAGGGCGCGTCCTGCACCGCGAGCACTGACCCAAGATCCGTTAAGTATGAGGGTGCAAGCTGCAAGTCGGCGGCATGCTCGAGGCGTGAACGCGAGCGTGTCAACCGGCACCGTACGTTTTAGGATTTTACCCGAAGGATTATCTTGTAGCACAGTCCTGGACATGTTCTTGCCTGAACGGTGAAGTCGTTGCTAAGGGCGGTGAACATACTGACAGCCAGGGAAGGGATGCAGGCGATTGACGCTCACTGCACCCCGAACTCAAGTATTGTGCATGTGCAGACCTCGACCTCATGAATTTGCCAACTCGGACATACATTCCAGAATCCTGTATAGTAGAAACTTCCCCTTCTGTTCGCTCTTCCACCTCCCCCTCACCGCCATGGTCGTGAATGTCTATCTACAATAATACTACTTCGATACAGTTCCGAATGTGAGCACATCAAACCACAATCTGCCGACGCAGCTTTTCACATTCACACCCTCTCCGCCCCGTTGTCACCTCCACCCTGGCCTGCACCCGGGAGGTTCTTCGGAGCCTGCTGCGACGGCGACCCGATGGCCGTCTCCTCGCTGTGCCGCTGCCGCTCAGCTGCGTTCCCCCGCAGTGCACGCCCAACGTTGGAAACACCGGGGATCCCCAGAGTGCGGCGCGGGCTCTCCTCGAGGATCTCGGACTCTTGCCCGGGGTTGATTTCCCTGTTTGGTGAGGTGTGTTGGTGAGGCGAGGGGAATGGATGTTGGGGAGGTGGTGGTGGGGGAGGGCGCACCAATACTTCAGGCTCGTCAGGGACATGTAGATTGCCGTTGCAAGCAGCGAGCCGATCGTGGGGCCGACCCAGTAGATCCAGTGGTGGCCGGGGAAGCCTGGAAATTTTCTGCGTCTCAATTTACTACCCGCAGCGTAAGACTGCAACGCCTCACCAGCGATGACCGATGGACCAAACGAGCGAATACTATTGACGCTTGGGCCGGTATAGGGTCCGCCTGGCGGGGCATGATCAATGAGTGACTTGGCTTGAGGTAAGGGAGAAATACAGAGTCCATGGCACTTACCAATGATGTGGATCACGAAGAGCGTCAGCCCGATCCCGACCGGCGCGAGGAACGACGACTTGTGTTTCTCAGCCGCGAGCATGAGCACCACCAGCACAAGGGCAGCGGTCATGAAAGCCTCCAGCCAGACGCCCTTCAAGGCACGAGTTAGTAGCTCTCAATGACAGAAGGCGCAAAGGGTGAGACGAACCTGCGCCAGCCCCGTACCGTACCCCAGCTTCGTGTTGAACTTGACAGGGCCGGGAATGAGGCCTTCCAGGAGCGCGGCGGCGACAATTCCGCCGATGATCTGAGGAAGAGGTAAGGATTGAGTTGTTTTTTGAAGGGACAAGTAGAGATGTCAAGGGTGAGCGGACTTGGGCGATGGTCATGAAGAGGAAACGAATGGGCGAGATGGCGCCGCAGAGCATGAGAGCCTGAAAGGGGAGCCAGGGCGTCAATGGAGAGTAGAAATGTAAAGTATAAGAATACAAACCAGGCCAATCTGAATGTTGAAGATGGAGCCCGTCACCTACCGCAGGTTTCTCGTCAGCGCCTGCAAACCGTGCAGATATTCAGTCACAGCCCACCCGGTAGAAGCACCAAGCAGTGACCTATCCCTCTCTCTGCATCAGCTATTCATCCCCAAGACTACCATTCCCTTGAAACATACCAGAAGCGACAGCCCCATCGCCGCCGCGAGGTTGATGAGCTGCCCCGGCGTGGGGACGCCGCCCGAGCCGGGCGGGTAGCCCTGCTCGGCCGCGCTCGAGTCCGCGGCTGCCTGGATCCCACCCAGGCCTAGGAAGAGGAACATGACTGTTCCAATGAACTGCATCCTCCCGAGTCAGCTTCCCTCTGCTCACTGCTATAGGGCTACGCCAGGAAGACGAACCTCGAACAAGGCCGCCTCGAGGTCGAGCTTGAACTTGCTCCAGTTCGAGATTGCGGGAGGCATGATGCTTGATGTGCGTTGGAAAAGATATAGATTGCAGTTGTGCAGTGTAGTACCAGCGTATGAGAAGCGAGGTGTGACAGGCAACGCAGCGTAGACAGCGATGAAAAGCCGTTACAAAGGTTCGTCGTGCCAAGATGCGTTCAACTATGAAGAATCGCGAAGAAAGAAGGAGGTCAGGCACTGGTAGATCGCGCTTGTTTACGGCAATCGCAGAGTGGGGGCTTCGTTATCAAAGCTCTGCATCCTGGATGCGAGCTGCGAGTAATCCAATTTGGCTCAAGGTGCAAGGTGCCGGCTCCTGCACACCCTTGCGATACCGAGTGCGATACCGAGAGCTGGATAGCAGGACGCAGCGAAGGAAGACAGTGTTTGGGAGGTGCTGAAAGCATGTGAAAGTGTCCTGGATCAATGGGTTCCAGCGTAATCAGGCAGACGGAGCGTCAAGTGACGCCGCGGTGGTCGATGGCAGACGCTTATGTCCAAAGAGTTGTTTCGGATAGCTCGTGCCATTGAACACAATCTTTTTGGACTTCCCAGCTCTCCTTGTATAAAGTTATCCCGAGAAGTTTAGAGGAAGGATTGGAACTGCCGCGGCCTGATTGATGGAAGTGGTGAAGGGTGAAAGGCGGCTGCGCGCGGGCATGCCGTTGCAGCACCCGTTGTCTGACACTTTCAGAAGGCAATTGTCGAAGAGCGCGAGGCATGCCTATGCGGCAAAGTCTGTGTTGTTTGTTGCTTGTCTGTAGCTTGCTCTAGGCCTGCTGTACGGCACAGGCGTCGCGTTTCGGCATGCATCCTGACGCTCGTGGCTGTCTCGGAGGCAATGCTTGTGAAGACCCAATAGGAAGGGAGAAAGATATACCGAACGAAAATGGGCGCGAAAGGCAACCAGTCAGATTCGAACCGAGGGTACTGCCACGACTTCGGCTAGAGTCGCGTTGAATCTTCTCACTCCTGCACAAATACGAAGGCCTGCAAATAAAGTAAGCTGTCTATACTGGAGAGCTACCATAAAGAAGCCTCTTACCAGCTCATTCACTACCACTTCCTTGTTTGACAAGCGAAAAGAATCCCGCGTTTTGCCAACGTCGCCGGTGTAGTACACAACATTACCGTAGGGGAGAATCTGTATACAATGCAATCGGTCAGCCATTCCATTCACCAAACATAGACTCACAGGGTATTAGAAGATTTGGCTGCTCACAAGAGTAGGTTATTGAGGCTAGCGAGGGATTTCAAGCTGGCTGACGATTCACATCCATGAAGGTTGATCAATTGTTCACGTAGAACTGACGGGTGGTGGATAGGATGTTTGTAAACATGTTCATCAAGACAGGAAAAAGGGACTGCAACTGGCAGATGTACCACGGTTGTCTCGATGTAGGCGTTGGTGGCCCAGGTTGCGGCGCTCCAGCGGGAGCTAGGGATGATCAAAAGAAAAACAGACCCCAACTGGATGTGTGGAGACCAATGTGACATGAGACAATTGATTCCATATACGTTGAAGGGTGATGGTAACTTGCAACGAAGACACTGCGTGAGGCGATCTAACCCGAAAGGACATGGCCAAACTTACTAACTTGTACAGGCCAGGTCCGATATGACCGTAGAATCCCGCCCTGATAACCATGCGCGCGTTGATTCCCTATGCCTCACTATGTCAATTCTCCCCTCAAGGACAAAATATCTGAACGTCAGCCTGCAACTCATCTTGCGGCCAATCTCAATAGAGCCACCGTCCGACGAAGGGGTAAATGAATATTGGTCCGCTGCTGCCTTCGAGGTGGCTACATTGTTTGACTTAAGGTATCCGAGCTGAACGCCTTCTTTTCAGTAGATAAAAATTTAACCTGATACGTTGCACTTAAGGGCTCTGCCCCCGGACTGGCGAGAGCGCCAAGGGAGGATATCAACGAGAGGCGAGTATGGCTAGGAAGCGGGTGAGCATCGTGCAGCAAGCGCTTGAGCGGTGTTGTTTGAAGGAGGGTGTTGAGGTGCTGTGTCGCGTGAAAGGTAAAGGGGCAAAAGTACCGGAGGACACTCGGTCTTAAGAGACACACAGGCGAGCGAGAGCTCGACGAGCCCAGAGAAGATGAAAGCAGCTGGCGCCTTCGCAAGACACCCGAAGGCGCTGCCTGCGGCTTGACCGACCGTCGAATTATGCCTGGCTTGGGCTGAATGCAGCCTCAGCTGTTTATACAAGTCTCCGGTACTTTTCCTGTATGCCGGGCCCTCGCTGAGCGCCCCACCTCTATCTTGTTCATTCAGCTTTCAGTCAGCCTGGGCAGTGACAGTCCCTATTCAATCCTGTCTCTTTTCACGGCAACGGCGACGGAACCGTCTGTATCCATGTGGAACCGTCTGTATCCATGTTTGGTATGCTAAACTTATATACCTCCCGCGTTGCGGAGCATCGATACTTGCTCTGCGTTACTCTTGACAGTGCGTCTCTGTCCGCCCGCAACGAACGTCGTTCTGATCATTGATCACTCTTCCGCACTTTCTCTTTCCAGTCCAACCCCGGCTATCCGGAAATTGCAACCAAAAAAATTACATAGCTAAACTTTCCATTGCGGTGTCGTTCAAAGCTTTGCAAGCCGCAGTGTTGATGATGGTCACGTAGGACATGCGGAGCACATACGTGGAGCTGGTCCGAAGAGTCTTCGACTAGGAGGAGAATGTGGAGGGTGGTTGTGGGAAGTTACGTGGAGCCTTTGGACTGCAGGACGAGAGTCTGCGCGAAGTGTAAGGAAAGCGATGCAGGGAACAACGGAAGCCATAAGCTTGTCAACGCTGGAGGGCGTACGGCAAGCCCATAATGATTCCGTCGATGAGACGGGCAAGCCGGACAACAGCCATCTCCCATGTGGCAATTTGATAACCAATGGTTTATATCACCCCTTCTTCCTGGGAGTACCTGTTTCCAGCGCACGCTCCCAACAGCCTCGCACAGTTCTGCAGGAGACGAGACGGCGACCAGAAGAGCGAAAGCTTCGGCAATAGCTGAAGATTGGAAAAAAATCTTAGTTTGTCAGTATGAGAGCATGTTCAAGATACTCGTGTTCTCTAGGCGGGTTTCGTAGCAGTCGCAGCGAACCCGGCGAACATACTCGAATGGACTGTCGTCGACAGCGCTCCAGTGATCCAGATTATCGCACCTTCATACTTGAGAACTTGCACTTGGCGGGGTACGGCAGTTGAACCGGCCCCAGCATTTTTAATGGTCTGTGTAACCGGACAGTCCACGTTGGCTTGCCGCGAGCGTCTCTTGAGATCTCATCCCTCATCCGCACTTCCTGCAAATGCCATGCTCGCTCGTCATCTAATTCCTCTCAGTAGTCCAATACACACGACGCAAGCCCACAAGTCATACAAACCCAGACGCAGCCCAAGGAAAAATCTAAAAAAAATCTAAAAATTGGAAAGGTGTTTCCTGGGGAGAAAGACGCTTGGTGGGCGGCTTCCGCATCTCGATTCACGAGGCTGCACCCAGGGTGATGGCAGGTGCGCCAGTCCGAAAGGCTCCAGCATTTCAGAGCCATTTGGGCTTGTTTGTTGGGAAGGTGAGTGTTGTGGACTGTGTGGTGTGTACAAAGAAGCAGGTCAGTGGCGAAGCCTGGTTGTTTGTCGCCTGTGGAAAACCCCGACCGGCCATGAGCAGACGCGTCCGGATCGCGCGTAAAGTGGCGCGACACGACTTTGGTTCTCCCCCCTCCATCCATCCGGCTCTCCTTCTCCCTCTCACCTAGTATACCCAGCTTCCCCTCATCAAACCCCTATATTCCACACCTCATCCGTCCGCGCTGCTCCCCGCAGCCGCCATGACCGTCCCCCCGCCCTCCGCGCCCCTGGCCGACGCGTCTTCCTCCTCCGCGCCCGGCTCCGACCCCGCGCACGAAGAGCACCAGTACCTCTCTCTCATCTCTCGTGTCCTCTCCACGGGCCAGTCGCGCCCAGACCGCACAGGAACCGGAACCATCTCTCTCTTCGCGCCTCCGCAACTGCGCTTCACACTTTCCAACCACACGCTCCCGCTGCTCACGACCAAGCGCGTCTTCCTGCGCGGCGTGCTCGAGGAGCTCCTATGGTTCGTGCGGGGGTCGACGGACGCTCTCGAGCTCTCTGCAAAGGGAATTCACATCTGGGACGGGAATGGCTCGAAGGAGTTCCTGGAGAAGCAGGGGCTGGGGCACAGGCGGGAGGGGGATCTCGGGCCCGTGTATGGGTTCCAGTGGAGGCACTTTGGGGCGGCGTATGAGGGGTGCGAAGCGGATTATAGTGGGAAGGGAGTGGACCAGCTGCACGAGGTCGTCAAGAAGATTAGGGAGAACCCGACGGATCGGAGGATCATTTTGAGCGCTTGGAACCCGGCCGGTGCGTCTTCCTCTCTTCCCCTCCCCTCCCAGGCGCAGGGATGCTGAGCTTGTGCACCCGCGGACAACAGACATCCCCATCATGGCCCTCCCCCCCTGCCACATGTTCGCGCAATTCTACGTCACTCTCCCCGACCCGTCCATCCCCTCCTCGCGCCCCAAGCTCTCCTGCCTCCTCTACCAGCGCTCCGCGGACCTCGGGCTCGGCATCCCATTCAACATCGCGTCCTACTCCCTCCTGACGCACATGCTCGCGCATATCACCGACACGGACGCGCACGAGCTCGTCATCCAGCTTGGGGACGCGCACGTGTACAAAGACCACGTCGAGGCGCTTCAGGAGCAGCTCGCAAGGGAGCCGAGGGAGTTCCCCAGGTTGCGGTGGACGCGGACGGCGGAAGAGATTGGCGGGGTGGATGGCTTCAGGGTCGAGGACTTTGAGGTCGAGGGGTACAGACCGTGGGGGAAGATCGCGATGAAGATGTCGGTTTAGGGAGGGAGGGCGACGGGGACGCTGCTTCGTTGACTTCCCCCTTTCTCTTTGTGCTGTCTTCTATTGTTGCTCTGGACATTCGCGATATACCCGCTTTATTTGCATCTGCGGATTCGACTGTCACCCTTGCCTTGAGCAGTCGTCGGCCGGGAACCGCTTGCTACAAACTGGCCACGGCCTGGCCATGACCCCCTCTCCTAGACGGACCGATCCTGGCGTCTTTTCACTCTATTTGGAATAACTTAGCCTTGCAGACGTGGATCCCATACGGAATACAAGTTGTGAACGCGCCGCAAGCGCGCCGGCGATTAAATGGCCCACGCGTTTGATGTTATTGTCACGCTTGATGCGACGCGCGCGTAGGTCCGTCCTTCAACCACGCGGGGCAGACATCCCCTCTCGCCTTCTCTCTTCGTTCATCTCAACGCCCATCGCAATCTCGACCAGGCCCAACCTCAAGACTCAAGACTCACAACGTATACTTACATCTTCTCTTCCATCGACACAGAAATCGACATTGACATCGACATCGACACAACGCCCATGCCGCCCCGCCCCTCCAGCGCCGCCCCCTCAGCGGGCCCATCGAGCAGCCCGACACCCGCGTTCCTCGCCGAGTACGAGTCGGTCGAGATTATTGGCCAGGGGTCTTTCGGGAAGATCCGCAAAGTGCGCAGGAAGAAGGATGGCGTCGTGGGTTGCTCTCCTCTCTCCAGGGGAAGGGGTGGGTGGTGGCTGAGAGGGATGGTGGGGTGCGCGGGGAACAGATCTTTGCGAGGAAGGAACTCGACTTTGAGAAGATGGGCGATAAGGATCGGAAGCAGATTGTGGCGGAGGTGTAGGTCGTCATTTGGTTTCGTGGGGAGGCGGGAGAAGGGGAGGAAGGGATGCTGATGCGGGTGGGGGGGAAAGCAACATCCTCCGCGAGCTGTCGCATGCCAACATCGTCGCGTACCACGAGCGCGTGCGTCCCATCTCTGCTTACTGAGCATACTGGGGAGAGACCGGCTGATGGCGCGAGGATGGACAGCACGTCGACCGCGACGGCGGGATGCTCTACATCCTCATGGAGTTCTGCGGCGGCGGCGACTTGCAGTCCGTGATCAAGAACTGCCGACGAACTGGGTGGGTCCCCCCTCCCCCCCTCCTTCCCAGCCGAGAGCGCATCCCGACCTCGCGATCCGAGCTCCTG
>JTLS01000435.1:0-19118 GCA_000826855.1 Basidioascus undulatus
GAGGGGAGGAAGCGCACCGGGACGGGTACCACTCCCAGCCGATAGCCTCGAGCGCCCAGTCGGGGAGGAGCGCCCAGAGGAGGAAGAGCACTGCGATCGGCGGGAGCGCAACGAGCGCTACGAAGCCGGGAATGTCCGCCCGCGGTTCGGCGGGCATCGCATCGTAAACCGCGACTGTATGGAATGGATGCGGGCGGGAGGGCAAGAGATTGCCGGCGATCTCGCGCTGACGCAGCTTGACCTTCGAACCTCCGCCAGCGTCTTCTCGCTTCCTACCGCCATCTCCTGCTCCTCCCCGGTTTTCAATAGACGGCCTAATCTGGATCGAATGGCCAAGGCAGAGGACACCCTGCCCCAGCCGTTCCCGCCCGAGACGTGGGAGGCCGTCTATGCGCTCGCGCGGACGCCGGGGGACGCGCTGGGCGCGAAGGTCCGCGACGCGCTGGAGGTTGTTGAGGGGGCGCTTAGGGAGTATGGGTGAGTATTATCCTGCGGTGGGCTGTGCGAGGTCGGCTGGCGGGGATGAGAACGCTGAGCGTCTTCCCTGCAGAGCCGACGCCGTAGCGATGTCCTTCAACGGTGGTAAAGACTGTGTGTCCCCCTCCCCCTCCCCGTGCGTTTGCCAGCTCATCGCGATCGCGACGAACGGGCGCATCGTCCCGCGCTTCGAGGACCTCTCGGCGGAAAAGCTCGGGCGCGCGGGGATCGTGCGCGAGATGTCGTTTGGCACGACGCGCGACAAGATGCTCGTCATCGAGGAGTGCGCAAACTCGCGCGCCGTCACCGTGTTTGTCAGGGGGTCGAACAAGATGGTGCTTCTTCCGCTTCCCTGGCAGGAGGAGAAGGAAAGGATGCTGAGATATGGGTGTTGGGGGTGGGTGGAACGGAACAGATTATCGACGAGGCCAAGCGTTCGCTGCACGACGCCATCTGCGTCGTCCGCAACCTTGTCGTCGACAACCGCGTCGTCTACGGCGGTGGCGCGGCCGAGATCAGCTGCGCGGTGGCCGTGTCCAAGGTCGCTGACGAGGTTCGTCCCCTCCTCCCACCCTCTCACCCCCACCCGTCTTCCCTCCTCCCATCCCTTTTCTCTCCCGACCTTTGAGACGGTGAGGGGGAGGGGTGGACGAAGCGACTGGAATCTGACTTATGTGTGGGTGTTTCCAGACGGCGACGATCGAGCAGTACGCGATGCGCGCGTTCGCGTCCGCGCTCGACGCGATCCCGCTCGCGCTCGCGGAGAACTCGGGGCTGAGCCCGATCGAGACGCTCGCAGAGGTCAAGAGCCGTCAGGTGAACGAGGGCAACTCGCGCTTGGGGATCGACTGCATGGGGAGGGGCCACAACGGTGCGTTCCTTCCTCCACCTCCTCTTCTTTTTCCTTGCCATCCATCTCTTCTCTCTTGCGCGCTTGGGATGGTGGGGTGGTGGGATGGAAGACTGATGTGTGAGGGAAACGGTGACAGACATGAAGGCGCAGAACGTCCACGACCCGCTCATCTCCAAGCGGCAGCAGTACCTCCTTGCGACGCAGCTGGTGCGCGCTCTCCTGAAAATCGACGGTGTGTCACCTGGCGATCCTTCTTTTGCTTTGTCTCTGTCTGCCTTTTCTGGTGCTGACATGGGACGCTGGATGTTGCAGATGTGATCCAGGCTGGAGAGGTCGACGAGTGAAAGGGTTGAAGAGGGTTTGGGGCAGGCGGGCGCGTTGCGATGGGCTGGCAGGGAGGGTGGCGCCGGTACAGCATCATAATGCACCTTTAGACGCGACTTGCGAGTGGATGTCTAGCGGAGTGCGGTGCAAGATTAGGCGGCGTCTCGCGCCCCAGCGCTATAAACGAAGACTTCTTCGGCCTCCTTTATCTCAGAGCCGCAGATCGCTCAGAAGTGAGAGGTTGTAGACTGGACAAATTCAGCGGGGCGTAGGGATGCGGGACCGAGGACGGGGCAGACGGGGGGACTTTCACCGGGCGACCGAACTTCCAGCACACTATTACGAGCAAGGGCGTCTGTCTCGGTAGTCAGCAATCGCTGATCTTACTCTTCTTTAGGGTGGCATTGAGCGCTCAAATTAAAACATCAACCGATCAGCACTCCGGGCGTGCGTAGCACGCGCCTCGGGGTGAGAAGCCGCACATTCCAGTCCTCGCCCGCATCCGCCGCTTCTCGCCACTCTCCTCTTTTCTTTATCCTTCCACGCCACGTCGTTTCTCCAAAGTTTGAAGAACCATCGTCTCCGCCGCGCCCTTTCGCGCCTCTGCAGTGTTGCGTCGCCCTACGGTGTCGAATGGCGCATCTCGCTTGTCTCGCTCACTGACAATCCGCAGATCGCTCGGTGCTCCATACAAGACTGAAGACCTAAAAGTCAAGACCCAAGAGTCAACATTTGGCCCGTTCTTTTGCGCCTCTAAAGTGTTGCGTTGCTCTACGGAGCTGTCGAAAGTCGCGAGCTGTTCAACTCATCTTCGATCCTCGCTGCGCAGGTCGTTTGGGATCCCACGGCCTCAACGGCCTTATCCTATTATTCCTTAGAGACCAGTGGTATCAGCATTTCCTTCACGCCCCTTAGCGCCTCCTCAAGGTTGCGCTGCTCCATGGAGCTATCGAAAATGAGTGCATCTTGCTTCTGCTCAACTCACCCACTATCCGCAGACCACTATCTCGCTGGGTCAAAGGCCCAAGAAAAAACAATCAAGACTCAACATGTCCCTCCTCTATTGTCTTCCCTCAGGGTTGCGTCGCTCTACGTCGCCGTCGAATGTCGGATGGAGCTTTATGCGCTTGCGCAAACCTGTCAACTCGCAGAACATTCCGCTCCAAGAACGCTCGAGGTGTTCACTGTAACTATCTCTTGACCAGGCGGCACCATCCACCCCGCATGAGTTTCTTCAGCCTCTCTTTCTGTCAGAGACTTCTCCAGTTCCAGTCCAGTAGTTGATCAAATGACTGTCCACGGGTCTCGAAGACGGCCCCGTCGTCGGCGGGACGTATTGTATCAAATGAAGCGCGACGCCCGCTTTCGAAAAGGCCGGGGGTTGCCGCGTCTCGAATGGAGGAGCGCAACAGGTTCGGGGGTGTCCCAGAGAGTGTTCTCCTCAAGGAAATACTCCAGACCAGCGGATGAGCAGGAAGTTGCTGACGACGCCATGAAGACAGCATGTCAGATCTGTCCTTAGAGCTCGGTTTCCCACCAAGAAGGTCTCTGTGCCTGAACTGATGAGTCAGAAACATATGCATGATAATTACAAAAATTCACATCCTCGCCAATCAACCGAAACTCTTGAAGATGAGTACTGACGGCCGAAGAACCAAATCTCACCGCTAGGCGCTGCAAGTGCGGTTGCTGCACTAGCACCCGAAGAACCACCGATGACCGGGAGAGTCCATAAATGCAGGACTGAAAGCACGAAAATTTCCGGTGCATACAGAGGTGGCAAGTGCGATGGCTGCGATATTGGCCATTGCAGCGTCGACGGGATCGAATAGTAAGACGGTGCAATGGTGTGCCGGGAAGTCCGAGGAGGCATAACAGTGACCTTCAGGTTAAATTGGTTTGGGAAAAACTGTAGGCCTGTATCATCCTACCCTATCCGTAGCTTCCGCTTACTTCGTTTTCCTGTGACTTCCAGCTTTCCCTCCGTTACTAGATACCTTCGGCTTGCAGTCTCTCATTTTCTCGGGCAGCACTCTACTTCCCCGTGTACCACCCTTTTCCCCCTGTATCAGCTCTCAGGCAGCCTGAGCTCCCCAATGGTCAAAGGATTGACGCCTCTGCGCATTTCAAATTTTGCCTTTTGTTCTCATCGCTCTCGTCCGGGGAGCGACGAAGCGAAGAGTGAAGTTATGTGCATGCATTAAGGTCCTTTACACCCTCAACCCCACAGTGGGCTCACAGGCTAACGTTGGCCACTGCCAGCGTGACCATGCGCTGGCCCAGAATCCTTCCGCGATGCGGAACATCCTCTGTTGCAGTGATGCCCGGTATCTTGGGTCGCATTAGATTGCGGAAAAATGTCCGAAATTTCAATATATACACAGAACTGTCATAGGGTGAAACTTTGTCGCTGCCAGAGATCACACACAAATTCAGTCTTTCTGTGAGACCGCAGACTCATGCGTAAGATATTGCTTCGCTTAAGTGGGAACGTTACCACCTCACCGGAACGGCCCAAATAAGATTCCAAACAGGGCTGTTGCGGTCGTACGCGCGCTGTGTTGTTACGGAGGGCGCACCAGACTGCAAACACAGATGATCTCCGAACATGCGATGAAACTTGTGCTCGGCGTTGAGGACCACCAAGTATCTGCGTGTATAAGTGGTAAACGACTTCAGCCGCAAGCTTCCACACCGCACAATGGTGTGGCACCCTCCTACGCACAGGTTCAGGCGGTCTTTTGGTGCACGCTCGGTCCTGTGCGGAAAGGACGTCGGGAAGTCCCGGTCGTTGGGTGAACCTGCGGCCGGCGGCTGAGATGATCCCAGGCCGGGATCCTAAATCTTCTGTAGGAAGAAGTCGCTGTTGGTCCGGTACTCGAGGTACCGCTCTTGATCGGGGTCGTAGCGTTGAAATTTCATTGACACAACCGGTCGGCGTTTCTCCAGGTCCCACTGCAAGAAGCGACATCTCCGCTGCGGTTTTATCGTCCACGGTTGATACAGAACAAATAGTACGTCTCCCAAGCGGCGAGGAGGCTTGCGTTGACTGCTCCAAGAACGGTCAACCGGCGGAGCTCTGGGAACAGATGTTTATCGCGCTCACGCAGCAAGGGGTGGTTCAGGGTGAAGTCCGAGGGGACAATTCCAAATTCCTTCAGGCCTCTGTCTGTCATGACATTCTGTCAGATATGAGACAACCGCAAACCAGGACCGGGTTCAAGGGATCAACAAGCGCACTCACAGTGCCCTCCCTCAGTCCTTCATCCTCATAGCTGTTGACCATACGGGAAACCTTGTCACTCGCCTCACAATGATTCTGCAGGAAGCACCCTGGGTCCCTCTTCCACACCCAGTCGAGGAGACCCTGCGGCTCCGGGGCGGCATCATCGCCCTCGTACGGCGGGTAGTACATGCCGGCGGTTGTACTCGCCCCAGTTCCATGGAACACAGATGGGAGAGTGGAACACGATTTCGAACATGGCTTCGCTGGGAGCTCGATGATCTGCGGTGAGAAGGTGCGGATGAGGGGAAGAGAAAGGCAGGGCGACACTTGGTATCTAACGGCTGTGGAGAAAGTCCTCGAGCTTTCTGAAACCACTCTTGCAGAAGGAGTCAAGCCGTTCAGGATGAGACTGGCATTTACGTCTTTACCCCTTGATTCTGACGGCATATCTGCTAGATGAACCATGACTTAAGTCATCCTCCGCTAGAAACTTGGAGGCGAAGAACCTCCATACAACATGCGACGACTTCAGTCCCTCCCGATGTCAACGGAGTACCTCACAATGTCTGTTGAGAGTGTAGCTGAACACATGATGGCAGGAAGTCACTCGTTCAATCCGTGTTCGAAACTCGGTACAGCGACAGTCAACAGCGAGGAGGGCTTGTGAGGATGATTCTTGGCTTGAATAATACAGCAAGTTACGCACGCCTGGATTTCCGGTAGGTTACAAGATAAGACCTGCCTCAGCTAGGATAGGCTTGAATGTTGGATTAACACGAAAGCCCAACCGTCTTCCACACACGCAGTATAGGGCCATGGAACAGCGATCATGTCATTGGACGCCGGGCGCTCCGCCGTCTTTTGCAGTCGAATTTCCGCGTGCCTGCACCCTCCGTGCCTGCCGTGCACATACAGCGCACTTTGCAGCAACAAAGGCCAAGTAACAGCGCTGTTGAGCAAAGAAAACAGAAGTTATGTTCCCAGCCAACCGGCTGCAGTTCTTACAACCTGATGTTTAACAACTTCTCAGCGATTGGCTCAGGCCCTTCTGCGGCTCGCTGTTACGCGGAAATGCCGATCCGGACCGGGTCCTCGCCTGTCCTCGCGCCTTCGTTGCTCCGCCTTCATCGACCCCGCACAGCGCCTCCCCCTTCCTCCTTGCCCTTCTCCCCGTTCCACCCCCCCTCCTCGCTATCTCAGCCGCCATGCTTGCCATCCGCTCCTCCCAGCGCATCGCCGCCGCCGCCCCGCGCGCCGCCGCGGCCTTCTCCACCTCGGCGGCTGCCCGCTTCGCTACCCCGGCGGAGGAGGGTCCCGGGTCAGCCAAGAAGCCGCTCAATAAGACCTTCCAAATCTACCGCTGGGTTAGTCGAGCTGACTTTATCACAGCCGTGGGTTGTCTGGGAGGCGCACATGAGGGCCGGGCGTGACGGGAGAGGGACATGGTCATGTGCTCCCGATCAGCATCGCTGAGCGTCTTCCGTCTCCCTCCCCCTGCACGCAGAACCCGGACAAGCCCACCGAGAAGCCCCGCCTGCAGTCCTACACCCTCGACCTTAACACCACCGGGCCAATGGTGCTCGATGCGCTCATGTTCGTCCATCTGTTCTTCCCTAAGTCCCCCCGCCGCTCCGTAGCGCTGACGATCGGGCCCTCCGCCACACGCTCTCGCCTCCGATCTCCCACAGCAAGATCAAGAACGAGATCGACCCCACGCTCACCTTCCGCCGCTCGTGCCGCGAGGGCATCTGCGGCTCCTGCGCGATGAACATCGACGGCCAGAACACGCTCGCGTGCCTGTGCCGCATCGACCGGAACGAATCCAAGGGCTCGAAGATCTACCCCCTCCCGCACAGTACGCACTTCTCTCCCCTCATTCCACCCGGCGGCATGCTGATCCTTCTCCTGGTGTGGCAAAGTGTTCATCGTCAAGGACCTCGTGCCTGACATGACCCAGTTCTACAAGCAGTACAAGTCGATCGAGCCCTACCTGCAGTCGGACAACGTCCCCGAAGGCCGCGAGCACCTCCAGAGCCCCGAGGACCGCAAGAAGCTGGACGGCATGTACGAGTGCATTCTCGTGAGTGTCGTTCCGTCTATGGGTTTGGGGATGGTCGCTCATGATGTGTAACGCGAAAACAGTGCGCGTGCTGCTCGACCTCTTGCCCGTCCTACTGGTGGAACCAGGACCAGTACCTCGGCCCGGCTGTCCTGATGCAGAGGTGGGTGTTGCCTTTCTTCCTTCCCCCTTCCCTGGTCCTCGTCTTTGCACGCTCTCCCCTCACCCATCCCCTGGCGTCTTCCCTCTCGCTCCCGTCTCGCTTCTCCTCACCTTTCTAACACTCCCGGACACGACGTACTCGCCCCACCCCTATCCCCTCTTGCCACAGCTACCGCTGGATCGCGGACTCGCGTGACTCGAAGGGCAAGGAGCGCAAGGAGAAGCTCGAGAACGAGTTCTCCGTCTACCGCTGCCACACCATCTTCAACTGTGGGTCCTCTTCTCTCCCCTCTCCCAAAATACCACCACCATTTCACTAACCGCGCGTCTTCCTCGATCAGGCACCCGAACCTGCCCCAAGGGCCTCAACCCCGCCAAGGCGATCGGTGCGTCTCCCTCTTCTCATCGCCTGAGATGGAACCTTCTCGTTGACATCTGCCCGTAATTCAGCCCACATTAAGGCGGAGATGGCCACCGGCGCGTGAGGTGGTGTAGCGGGGCGTGCCGCTGCTGGGAGTTGCTTGCTCGGTGTCGGCGAGCAGGGGCGATGGGAGTCGCCGCGCGCGAGTTGTATTGTAATGACACACTTCCTTCTTTTCTTCGAGATTCAAAAAGAGCATTTACTAGAGCGACGGGCGCGCGAGCGTGTGGGTGTGGAGTCGTGCGAACGGTCCGTGCTGCAGGAACCCGGGCTGGGCGCTGGCGATGGCTCTTACTAACGGGGCTCTTCTCGTCGTCGTTGCGACCATTCAACGGTCTATCGACCACCTCTCGGTCATGTCGCATTCGCGTCTCGCGCTTCGTACATCACCGCGCCCAGTCAACCAGCTCGCTCACCACGTCCTTCGATCGACCCGCGCCATACTCTTACCCTCACAATGCCCCTTGCTTACCTCCGTCCACCCCGTCCCCTCCCAGCGCCACCGCCCCGCAGCACGGCCTTCCCCAGCGCATCCCACACCTGCCCCGCCTCCGCGCGCTGCTCCTTCAGCTCCCCAAAGCTGCGCATATCGTCCGGCTGCAGCGGGCGGTTCCCGCTCCGCGCCCGTCCAGACTTCGAGCGGTGGCATACGCATCGCGGACAGCGCGGCGAGCTCGCGGTGGATCTGGTGCGTGAAGAGGTCGAGGGCGAGGTCGTTCTTGGGGAAAGGAAAAGGGTTCAGCGATTGGTGTGAGGAAGGAATGAGGAAGGAAGGAGAGAGGTGAGGTACCGAGTCGTAGCCGAATCTGGGGCGATACCGGGAGATGGTAAGCCGTAGCTCGCATTGGTTAAGAGGAAAACCGGAATACTTGCGGGTTCTCCATCTCTTCGCCGAGGGAGAGGAGGTCGATGAACAGGAACGATCCGATCCCGACAGTTTTCAAGTCAGACGGTCAGATGAGATCCAGGACGACTTGAGGCCTCGAAGGGTGGCGCCTGCCTACCTGGGATAGTCACCCACTGCAGCAAATTGACGAGCTGGCTGTGTGGGAGTAAAGACGCTGTGAGTGCGAACCTTTTGGAGGTCTTTACCCCCGGCATCGCTTACAATGGCAGGATCAGGAGGTACAGCCAGCTGCGAGGGAGTATCAGTGGGTTTGCGACGATTTGCAGGTTGAACGTCGACGTACACCCCCACTACTCGGAGCAGCCGGCGACCAATAAGCGCAATGTGACCCATGTCCTCTCAGGAGAGGTCACTTACCAATTGGAAGGAGTAGGAAAAGGTGATCGGAGTCGTGAGAACTGCATTGGTGAGCCGCTTTCAGCTTGGACGTAAACAGGCCGACAAGTATCTCGTTCCAGATTGCCGAGGGCATCGTTCATGGCGAGGACGGCGTTCAATAGGGCTGTAAGGTTCTTTGGCTTAGCCCGGGACGATGCAGTACGTTGCGTAAGAGATTACGCACCTGTAATAATGCATGAATCGACAGGTTTGCGCTCGTTGAGCGCACCGACGTAGGCACACTGCGTCGGGTTAGACGTTGCTCAGTGCAAATGCCCTGCCCACAGCAGGGATCTAGGTCGTATGAGGTGTACCGATATCTCAAGCGGGATGCTTCAGATTCCGTTCATTTGGTTTCAGGATTACGCTACACAACAGCACTATAACAGAAGCACTTGTGGCCGACGACCCGATGCTGCGCTCTCCGTTTCGCGCCCCGCACGCCGCCGCCGCCCTTGCTCTTCCGGTCTTCCTAAGAGTTTCACGTTACAGACCGCTCTCACTGCGCTCACGGCAACTCCTGCTCACCGGAACATCGAGAACAGACGTCCTGGGCGCTGTAGCCGGGCTTCTGATACGCCGGCTTCAGGCGGGGCGTCGGCTCGTCGAGCGGCAGAGCCGCTTCGAGGTCCACCCAAGTCCGTTGTGAGGTGGTGCTCTTCCGGAGCTGAGGCTCGGGCGATCCCGGATTAGGCGGAGTGAGCTTGCCGTTCTGTGGGGACTGGGGTGCTTTCTGCTTTGGAGGGGATGGGGGGTAGGAGAAAGGGCCTTGGGTGTCGGGCTGCGCCGTAGAATAACGGCGGAGGAACGAGACGTGGCGGTACACTGTGCCGTAAGACCTTTGTGATTACGTTAGATCTGGGCGTGAGCACGCTCACACACGATCTTCGTATTCGATTCCGTCCTCGCCGCGAAGATAACTGCGGGCGAAACAGAGAATCAGAACCCTTGTCGCTTGCGGCTCGGACTGCAGTGCATACTGCTTCGTAGAGCAAGCAAAGGAATCGAGCAGGTTGAGGATCGTCTTCTTCTCGAAGTACACAGCATTCATTCTCCTCGTCAGCTTTGAGGTTATGCACCAGTCCGCGACGGTCGAAGACAGCGCACCAGGCTCTGCAGCTCATCCTCGTCCTTTTCTTCCTCTGACCGCTCGTCATTCTCGCCCTTGCTCTTATCGGGTGGAGCCGAAAGGCGGTTCGTAAGGCTGGATTGTGAGATATACGTCACCCCCTTCGTAATCAGTTTTCACAGCTTTTTCGGAATCTCGGAGAAAAGACGCACTGCATCCAAACGAGTCGGGAGAACGTGCGAATGGAGACGGCGAGCTGCGTCCAGAGTTTCCGACTGTCGGAGTAGCTGGGGGGTTAGGAGATCCGTTCAGCCTCAACTTTCAAGAAGAGATTATGAAGAATGGCAGACCGTTCTCAAGCAGAAGTGGCGCGGTAGGTATAGCCTATCTCGTTACATTCAGTGGTTTCAGCTGGGGCTCTATCGCGTGAGAGCAGAAGGACGCACTGAAACCCATGACCAGGCCGTATGCCGTCAGAGCGTTGCTCTTAATGCCCAGGTTGGTGCTCTCCAGCTGATCTATGCACACGACGAGCGTCGCCCAGCTACCCACCCGAAGCTTCCTGTCAGGATGGCAGGCGTCGGGTTCGCAGCTCATACAGCGACACGCACCCGCACAGAACCAGAACCGACGGCCAGATTCCGGCCACCGATGTGGCTGTCAAGGCTTTTGTGAGCCTGTGCAGCATGAGGTGGCTGCTCGACGGCGTGTCGCCGCTGGAGCCGAGGTTGCTAGCATAGCCAAACGGAAGAGTTGTGATTTTGAGCCCTGCGGAAGGTACGTTAGGTGGTGCGGGCTGGCACGTAAAAATTGCATCCGTACATGAATGGGTTTCCGGTTATTTGAAATGGATAAAGAAATGAGAGGGTGCAAAGGAAGAATCGACACGACGGGCATCAGGGCACTAGTTGTTGAAACTATGGACGGCCACGAGTGATGCCCCGTCCCCACCGACCAAACAGAGCGTCATTGCCGCGACGGAGCGCATGTAGAGATGGTACCTCGAGTTGGAAATGAGTGAGATATTTAATTTGGCAAGATGATCTGATCCATGAATGAAAAGGTGTCCGTATTTGTGAAGCTGCTTCATGCGCACGAGGTTGATGGTGTGTTCTCTCCTTGCAAGGCTTGTGCAATCCCGCCTTGACGTACTTCCCGTCAATTTGTGAGTTCTCGTTAGGCTTAATGGTTTCCAGTCTGCCCCCTGAAGTCCCTTCTAGCCGTTCGGTATAAATGTAATGGCAAACGTGATTTCACAACAGCAGGAAGACAATGTTACAAAAGTACCTCGGGAACGTGCAAATGGGAATAAGAGAAGAGAAGGCACAGTGTGCTTTTAGGTACTTCATGGAGACGGGCCTTGAGCTGGAGAAACAAGGGAAACCCGTCAGACAACGGCAGCTGCGTTCCTGAAAGTGGCCATCATCGGCTCAAAGGAGACTTACGAACGATGGAGTCGTCTCCATGCCCTGGACTTCGTGCTCAGTCCTTGTGATGATGCTTGTGACCGTGTCGCTTGTGGTCGTCGTCGTCCTTGCGATACTTGTGCTCGTCATGAACCTCAACCTTCTGGTAATCGTACTTCCTCCTGTGTGCGTCAAAAGTCAGTGGCCGTGCCACCGATGCAACGTACGCCGGTGCACGCGCAGGCCCGTAGGCGGGCGGGTACGGGGGCGCAATGAGAACGGAGGGGCCTGCTGCTGCCCGAAGGGCAACGAGGGAGCATTTTGGACAGAAAGTCTTGGGGTGCGCTGGCCCTCTCCTTGGTCCCTTGACGGCGCGTTCACACCGACTATGTCAAGCGTGTTGTCGAGCAGCCCGAAGGTGCCGAGAGGTTGCGGGGCGGCTACAACGAGGACGTAGGTGGAGGAAAGGCTGATGAGAAGCAGGGTGGACCGCATGTTGATCTTGGTGGACAATTTGAAACTTGGAGAGGATGGGAGAGGGTAAGAAAGTAGAGCAGCACCGGCTGTTGAAGGATCTTTTGTACTCGCATCCCGGTCGCCAGGGGCTTCCCGCCATGCCACCGGCAATGTTGATCGGGACAGGATGTGGAGCTGTTTCCAAAGTCTTCCTGACTCTGAATGGCTTGCACATATACACATCGGTCCCTGAGGTGGCTCTCCAAAACTCCGTTCGAGGAACGGGCAGCCGACCGAGTTCCGCAGACTTCCGCAGAGGCGTTCCCGGCCCCTAAGCCATTGCGGTTGTAGAATTGGTTTGAAACAGGAAATCTTGGTAAGTCAGAGTACCGGTAACACCAAACATTTGTCTAAACTGCACACACTGCGCTGTCTCGAGCGGGAGATGTCAGGAACAGACGACATGTGTCTGTCAGAACGTCAGTGGAAACTCGATGCGCTTGAGTTCTGGTCTTCGATGTGCACGGAATTGAAGGAAAAATCTGCAAATGACGGATTCTTGAATGGAGCTGCAATTCAAGTCACAACCTCCCCGACGAGCTGAACGTGGACTTGTTCGCAATCTGGCACAGGCGGCGCGTGGTGTCTGGTCGCTCGCCTCTGCTGCCGTTCTGACTCTGCCCTCAACCACCACTAGCTCTGCCCATTTTCTCTGCTACTGCCCTCTTTCCGTACCCCCCACATACCATCAAACCACCCCATCATGGCTCCCAAGGAAGTCAAGGTCGTGAGTAGTGCTCCTCGCCCGTGCACAGCATGCAACGCATGACCCGCGTCCGGCGACTGACGCGTCGCGCTCGCGTCTCTTCCATCTCTCGCAGTCGACCGAGGGCTCGCGCCGCTCAACTCGGATCAAGGAGCAGCCGCCGAAGTCCGCCCCTGCGCCGAAGCCTGCGCCCAAGAAGCGCGCTGCTGAGGCGAGCGGAAGCGGTGCGAGCAAGAAGACCAAGGCGGAGAAGGAGGCGGAGAATGAGGCGGAGAAGGAGGCGGAGAAGGAGGCGGACGACGCGGACGAGCTTGCGGATGACAAGGAAGAGGGAGCGGAGGAGAAGAAGGCCGAGGTGCATAGCTCTCTTCAATTTTCATCGAGAACAAGGGTGCTGAAGTAGTCTCATCTCCCTGCAGTCCAAGGCCCTCCAGGTCGGCGACGCCATCCCGTCCATCACGCTCAAGAACGAGAACGACGAGGACTTCGACGTCTCTACGCTCAAGTCCGCCGTGGTCTTCCTGTACCCGAAGGTCAATATTGCGTTTTGCCTCAGCGTCATCATGCCGCGTATGCTGACGCACAATCCGCTGCAGGCGAACACCCCCGGTTGCAACAAGCAAGCCTGCGCATTCCGTGACGCGGACGTCGACTTCAAGGCGCTGAACTACGCCGTAAGGGCCTTCCTCTCACTCATGCCAATCGTTCGCGGACCAGGCTAAACTCGCGGCACCACAGATCTACGGTCTTTCGACCGACACACCGAGCGCGCAGCTCAAGTGGAAGACCAAAAATGCATTTGGCTACTCCGTGCGTTCCCAAAACCCTCCCGCACTTACTGTCGCCTCTGCTCAAGAGTGTCCTACAGTTCATCTGCGACCCCAAGCGCACTTTCATCTCCCTGCTCGGCGCCGGCGTCGGCGGCAAGACCAAGCGGTCCCACGTCGTTATTGGCCCTGACGGGAAGATCACCCACATCGCGCTCGGCGTGAAGCCCGACGAGAGGTAGGCGGTGTCTTTGTATCGCGCACAGATTACGAATGAGCTTACCACCATATTCATTCTACAGCTCCAAGGCGGCGCTCGAGACCATCAAGACCCTCTGAATCCTCCGGCCCGAAGCGAATGCGGACATATTCGTCTGCCAACGGCGGACCCGCCGGAAGAACATCTTGGACACCATAGCTATCGTCGCTCGTTCACCTCTTGCTTGACCTGTTGACCACCTTCTGTACTTTCTCTTGTCTTGTCTGTTGCGATGACAATGAACTGTTGCTGCCATAAACGGAACATGCCTGCGTCTGAGAGACGCGGATCGGCGGTACGGGAGCAAGTTGATGCAATGATCGCAAGTACACGCGAGAATGCAACATGTGAGATGCGACAAAAGTACAGTATGAGAGTGTGAAACAGCGGCCATGCGAATGGTATCAGTACGAGGCGGACGGGAAGCAGGACTATGCGAGATAACGGTAGGATTTGCGATCCTCGGCACGCTCAAGATATTCGCGCTACGAAACCAAGCGTGAGTCAGTGCGCACAGTTAAACGTCATGCATAACTCCTCGAGACGCACCTCGATGAGGGCCTCGATACGCTTCTTGATGATCTGCGGTGAAGGAGCGAAGCGGCCAGCGAGCTGCCGAGTGACTTCGTTGACGAGTTCGTTGTGGTTCATGGCCTTCCGACTCTTCATGATGCGGACGATGCAAGCCTGCAATACAAAAACGAGCGTCAATGCCACGCAGCGAACCAGATTGGAAATCGACAGGCGCACCTCGATCTGATGCTTGCGGTCCTCGTCGACCTTCTCGCGCGTCTCCTTGCGCTCGTCGTTCGACTCGACCTTGCTCGCGATCGTCGCGATCTTAATGCGCGCAAGCGGGGCGGTGAACCCGCTGTTGAAAGAGAACTCGTCCTCCGCGCCGATGTCGCGACCTCGCGGCTCCTTGAGAAGGATCTTGTACTTTCCGCACGCGAGCGACTGCAGAGTTCGCTTCAGGTCGTTCTCGGGGATGTCCGTCGCCGATCGAATGTCCTATTCAGCGGCATCGACATGCGTCAGTGATATGGTTATGGGTGCGTTCGAGCGATGGCGGACAGACCTGATATGAGAGCAGGTCGTTCTCAGGCAGGTCTTCGAAGAGCAGCAGGACAACGAGCGCGTGCGTCGAGACGTTGAGCTCGTGCTTCTTCGCCTTGAACTGGACCTTAACGTCCGCCGTGCCGTAGCTTGGCTGCCAGACGACGCGACGCCCGGAATGCCGCGCCAGGTAGAAGCGCTCGAACGACTGGCACGCATCGATGAGGACGGGTGGGAAGACGCAGGGCGACGAGTTCGCGGTCATCGGCCAGTACGAGGCGGTCAGGACGTTGACGGAGAGATCGATGCCGGCGTACTGCGAAAACGGCCGAGATAAGCAGCGTGTCACTGCCGCGGACGCGAAGGGAAAGGCTCACATCGGTCTTGGCGATATGACTCTTGTACGCCTTCATCGTGTCGGCGGATGTTCGCATATCTACCAGACAGCCGAAAGTACAGCGCTTGAGCGGTCAAGATTACCCGCAACACAGCCGCACGCACCGTTGAACATGCCCTCCATCTTCTGCGTGAACTGCACGCCGCACTCGACCTTGAGCTTGGCGAGCATGCCCCGTTCGGCGTCGTCTGAGACCGAGCGGCCCTGGATGAGGCGGCGAGCGAGATGGCGCTTATAGAAGACCTCGAAGAGGTCTTTGTCGATGACGAAGCGGAAGAGGGTGATGGTCTGGTCGAGCACGGCGTCCGCCTCGTCCTCCGTTTTCTGTCGAGTCCGGCAAGAACGTCAGCGCCACGTCGGAGAAAAAGCAGGGTGACCGGTACGTACGCCCTTGAGACCCTTCTTCAGATTCTCGTCGATGAAGAGCGAGATGTACTCCGGCGACTTGCTATTCAAGTTGACGAACGTTTCGAAGCCCTGAAACGTCCATCATAGATTCAGCGACGCCTCCCCAGCGAATGCTCGGACGAGCGCACCTCGTTCATCGATGTCTGCATGACCTTGTCGTCCCCAAAGGCGTCCTGCAGAATGCGATCGAACTTCTGCTTGAGATCCAGCACGTCCTGAACCCACTGGAGCGCGGCGGCCAGCGTTCCCGCAGCCCCACCGCCGCCCGCACCCGCACCAGCGTCCTCCTTCGCCTTTCCCTTCCCTTTCGCCTTTCCAGAAGGCGCGGGCGCCTCCTTATCGCCGGCCGGAGTCGCCGCGCCGTCTGGCCCGGACGTCGCGCCCGCTCCGCCGGCGTTGATCGTCTTCCCGCGCTCGAGGATGTCTGCCTTCAGGGCTTTCCGCAGAGTGGGCTGCCCCTCCGGGACGCGATGGAAGAGACGGTAGAGGCGCGCGAGGTCATCGATGCTGTCGTTGTCGAGCATCGGAGCGAGACCGGATTCGGGGTTGGAGACGATGGTGTCGAGGTGGGCGGTAAGGAGATGGGTTTCGAGGAGGCGGCGGAGAGGGGCATCGGTGTTGAAGGAGAGGTAGTGGTGCGTCCGAGCTTCCTCGTCTGCTAGTCGCCGCTCGGCCTGTAGCGCTCAGATTAGTCGATGCTGCCCGCAAATAAGAGGCGTATGAATGCTACGAACCCGTCGAAGGTAGGTCGGGATGTCACAAGTCTCCAGCAAGCGTTGCGCCTCAGCCTCGTAGTAGCGTGTACTCTCGGCGAGGATATGCGGCTCGAGGTCGACGGCGTAGACGCTTTTATCCAAAGCGCCCTTGACGCTCGGCTCGACCAGCTCGAGCAGGATGTCGACGCAGCTCTTGACTGCGGATCGGTTGATGACCTCTCCGTCGCGCTCGAGCCGGATCTGCGTCAGGATCGTGTGGAACAGCTGGGCGCGGATGTCCGAGTCCCGCGCGACGACCTCATCGCGGAAGAGGTTCAGGCCGAGATCCCACGTCTGGGGGACAGACGCCGAGGCGGTGTAGACCTTGTCCTGGTACTCCAGCACATCCCGGTAAGATGCCGTCCCTGCCATCCAACCATCCGCCTCTCCGGCCTGACACAAATTGGTAAACCGAACGCACCATGTACTTCAGGACGTCCCTCAGCTTCTTCATGCACGCCGTATGGTCGTCCCAAGCCGCCCTGAGCGCCTTCAAGAACGTCTCTCCCGCCTGCCCCCTCGCCACCGCGTCCATCCCCCCGCTCCCCGCAGCCGTCGAGCTCGAGCCCGCTGCTCCGACAGCGAGGCTGCCAGCCGGGAAGGCGGGTACGATGTTCTCGCGCGCGAGCTTGTGGAGGTGCTCGGTGACGAGCTCCTTCACGCCGTTGTACAGCGTGTCGCCGTTCTTGTGGAGGACGAGGTTGTATGCGTAGCGACTGCGGGGACATATTGTAAGCTCGCCGCTGGCGCTGGGGCAACAGAACAGACGCACTAGTGCTCTTCGAAGCTCAGCTTCGATGCATTGTGGTTCTGGATCTCCTTGATGGCGAACGCCAGCCGTTGCCATGTATCCGCGATCGACTTGCTCTGGTCGTTCTGCACGCGCATTGGTCAGACATGAGCGATCTCGACGAGAAGACTGCCTGCCAGGACGCACGCGCTTGGGAGGCTTCTGCATATATTAACGAGAATTGTGGTCAGACAACAGTCCGGATCAGACAAGAAGACGCGGCGCACGATCTTGGGTTTTCCGGGTGGCCTCCGAGGGCCTCCAGCTGCCAGGGGGAACCAAAGGCGGATCAGCGAAACCCGTGCTCCCAATGACGAGCGCCTACAGCTCACCCATCATAGACATGGTGTGTTGTGCGACCACCGGCGGTTGTGAGTATTGAAATATAAAAGCGGTTGGCTGCGATGATGGTGATGAAGGTCAGATGGAGATGCGGAGCGGGAGTGTCGGCGGTAAGCAGCGGAGGCTGAGTTCATTATTCTGAAGCTTGAAGAGTGCGAGTTCAGGACGTTGCTGTTCGCCGCCAAACAGTTGGGAGTCGTTATGAGCATGCTCGCCTGGCAGGAAAGATTTGTTCAGACCTAGAGTTACTATGTGATTATTTCTCCAGCTTCCAAAATTCCGAAGCAAGCTCCTGAAAGCAATGACTGAGTTTGTGGTGCAGCTGCAGATGTACGGTGACCGCTCGCACTGCAGGTATTTCGTCCCTTGCTGCGGACATAGTAAGATTCAAAAACCATTGGAAGCCATGGAATGAATTAAAGGAAAGCCAGAGCATGTTACACCTCCTAGTGCCTCCTGCTCCTTACAGTCTTTGCTATGTGCTGGACCTCCAGCCTCTACCGTGTGCAGCAACTGGACATTCCCTCTCATCACAGTTTTCCGCAATCTTCCTGTGAGAGGTGCTATTCACAAGGGCTTGAATTTCTCCAAAGGCATACAGGAAGGTATAGGCCTGAGGGACTAGGACAGTTCCACCGAGGCCACCTGCATACATTCAGTCCCAGCTCTTGACGGCTTTTGTCTGTCGAATGGAGCACTGCAAGACTACTGAGCGTCGTCAGTAATAGGGAGTGTCTACCATGTGTGGCGTTTTTTTCAATAATCTTGGAACATACAGCCTGAACAGAGACTGTGCGGCTGTCCTGATGATTGAGGAGACACGCCCAAAACTTGCTCTTTCACCCTCGAGCTCACTTTATGAACGCTGAGTCCGAACTGACTGTTGTATGAATGCTGCCACATGATCTCTGAAATCCCAAGTATCCTCGATTTCAACAGCAACAGCACCAAATTGCGCATTGTTCGGCTACCGCAACTGCAATGCAGGCATTTGCCAACCTTTCTAACCCGACACGGTCACCAATGAAATGAAATGAGGGAAGAAGTGAAAATTTCTTTAACGGACGCGAAAGGACGTGTATAGACCTGTACAAGACGATGGGGTGGTGACATCCCAAAGAAAGCCTTCAACCTTGTGCCCGGTATCACCGTGGTGAGGAGATGCCTATCATAATTCTACCACAGCTCAACCTCGATCCATGCAGCAGAGTACTTCTTTGACCCTCCGAGGGTTTCCCTCAAAGTGCTGGCACTTCCTGTCCCTTCGACGCGATGCCAAAATGCAATTCTTCTCCTACAGCGTCGCGGCTTCTCCGACGTACGTCTGCTCCAGGAGGCGGCCCGAAAAGCAATATGCCGCTCGGTCCCTGCCCCACCTGCTGCCGATGAAACCAAAGCAAACAAGCTGGTTTCGGATTAACGAGTAGACCCTCACTAATTTAACGCGACCAGCGGCATGCAGTGGAGGGTGCTTGCGGGCCGCTGCAGAGAAGTCGTGCCCTACGTCCTACTGCATGTGCAAAATTTCTCCTCGTGCACCTTGCACAGGCGGCACGACACCTTGACACATTTGTAAAAATTGCGAACGGAGTCCTTCCGCTTGAGATCTGCGCAAATGTGCTGTCCGAGTGCATTCCGCTCGCATTTTCGAAGGGAGCCTTCGCCTACTTCGTCCACTGTAGCTCCCACAGAAGAGCCCACGATAAAAATCCTGAACTATTACCAGGCCATGAAAGCTCCCGGACGCAGAAAAGACGAAGCTTGATTCGAACTTTAAGTGGGCGAGGCGGGCGGTCACGTGGACAACGACCCACACGACCGCGTTTCTCTTGAGACGCTC
>JTLS01000436.1:0-19089 GCA_000826855.1 Basidioascus undulatus
GCAAGCATACACCCCTCCGCCCCGCTCTCTTCTCCCTTCTTGAACCCCGTCCACCATCTCCTTCTCCGACCTCACGTCCCACCCCGCCACCCTCGACTCCAACACCCCCCTCATGTCTCTGCTCGAGCGTCTGCGCCACACCGCTGCGCAATCGCACGGCCCCACATTCTCCACCTTCTCCCCCGGCGGCCCGAAAATCATCCTCGTCTCCCCGCTGGACCCCGCAGGCTACGAGACGACTTCCGCGGGGCAGTTTGTCCGCTCAGGCGACGCAGAGGTCGTCGTGCGCGCCGTGTCGGTCGGGAACATCCACCGCTCCGTGCCGGGGACGACGCTGTCTGCGGTCGCTGCGGCGGCGGCCATCCCAGGCACGGTCGTGCATGAGGTGTTGCCCCCCGAGCGGGATGAGAAGCGCTTCAGGGTTGCGCATCCGGCGGGCACGGCGGAGGCCAGGGCGACGGTGGAGGATGTCCGGAGCGGGGAGGGGGAAGCCGGCACGGGCGTTGTTGTGAGGGGGATTGAGAGCGTTAGGACGGCGAGGTTGATTATGGACGGGGCGGTTAGCGTTCCGGAGGAGGTGTTTGAGTGATGAAGTTTACATACACTGATACACATTGGTACGAAATGCCACTTCCTAATTATCCATGGAGTGATGCCTGCACGACGCACGACGCCCAATCTCGGGCCAAAATGCCTGCAATACGACTCGACTGGACCTCAATTATGCATCCTTAGACTTGGCTTCCTACGCGCAAACTCTTTCCCTTTTGTATTGGCCATCCACTGCTCCGTGGCTGCTGAGCCGCCCGCTCGCAAAGCATTGCCACGGGCTTACTCCTCCCCGTCGCTAGCTATCTTTTTACAGGCAGACACGGCAGACACGAAGAACGAATGCCGTCCGATACCCCTTGAACCGTGCTCCAGAACTCAAGCTCGAGAGCTCCGTCCCTGGCGCACTCTGCAGCGCTTACAGGCGTCCGTTTGACCTTGGCCCCACTGTGCCGGGGATGATTCATCCCTACTAACCTCCCCCCCATTGCCTCAATGCCTGAGCACAATAACCTTCCTATTTGCCCATCGCGTGCCGTCCGCTATGCTCCCCTCTGTTTCATTTGCTCTCGCAGCGCATGCTGAGCGAGTATAACGCAAGTGACATACGAACACAGGCCTTGCCGGGCATAAACATCAGTAGTCGCCTTTAAGATGTATACTCTTATTTATCGTTCTTCCATAAACAGCTAGGTGCAGGAACGTCTTGTCACAAACGGACGATCATTGTCTCCAGTTCGCCGGGGGGAGACCCCAGGCCTGTGACAAGTTCTTCCTGGACTGCCGCTTCCTCAGAAGCTGGGCTGCTAGAAGTTCAGGAATCGATGTACTTGAGACCGTGCGTCGTCCACGGGACGCAACGAGTTTGTAGATTAGCCTTCCACTTTCAATTGTATGTCAGACACCCACGCTTTAGTGGTGTGCTGCAGAGGAAAACAGGGACAACAGGATGCGCACAGATACCTTCCAAGGAGAAGTCCTTGTGAAATTCTGTGGATATCTTCATTGGACCATGTCCGCGATGGTCGTTCAATCCTAGTTGGTGATCGTGGTATTTTATGCAGCACAGCTAGCCCATAAGAGGCCTTTCACATCTCACTCGAGGCCTACTCTCCTCGGCCGGTACAGTACACGCCGGACTGCCTGCATTAAAATGAGTTGGGTAAAATTCAGATGCAGCACACGCTCGATCTGGTCCCAGGAATGCACTCAGTGCATGGCCGGCAAGGCCGCGAGCGTTCCCCTCGCATCGTACACCAGTTGCAGGGGTCTGAACTGTTCAAAACATAAGAATGTGTGAAAAGCGGACCGCGCACACTATTGCCTTGGTGTAAGGGTGCAGACAGTGCAGACGATTCATGTTTACATGTCGCTGCGTGGTACGCAAACCAATTTGAACCTTTCCACTCTCATGCCGTTCGCCGGAGAGACTGAGTCTCAGGCCAGTACCGTGACCGGAGGGCCTGCAACCAAGTGCGTTCTTTCCCCCGAATCACCCGTTTATTCGGTGAGCGGGTCTCTTAAGCGGAGCCAGGCTGAAGGTTGATCACGGTCTTACTGAATGGTCAGCGATGGGGGCGCTAGCACAATCGGGTCTATACGGATCCTTGACGAGAAGGTGGCGGGGTCGTTTGATGGGCGTTCTGCTCTTTATGGGGAGCACATGGCTTGATCTTAAGCACTCAGCATAGAATTCTTCCTTGTTCTGCTACACGCCCGGTGTTCACCAGCGCGTTCCCTTTTCCTCGGGCGGACGGGCAATGCTGACGGGACTGCGGATGGGTCCGAAGCGACCACTCGTTTCAAGGGCTCGAGCACAAACAAGAATGTTCCTCCTTCCGGGTTGAAGTCTTCTTAAGTTTGTGGCTCGTGGATGCAGGTTGCACTTCATGCCCGGGCTACTGGCGATAATATGTCTTTCTCATTTCACTCATTTCACTTTCACTCGACCCTCACACTGCCCCCAAAAATACCGCATTGTTCTCCATTCAAAGACTTTATGATCCTGGTACATTTTTAGATTCATCAAGTTTGCCCTTGTAAATGTGGACAAGGCCGAACGTCTCAGATCACCCTTAAGACTGTTGAAGTGGGAGCCACCTATTCGTCCCCTTTGGGCGGACTCTTTTGCAGTGCTGTACGGCACAGACACCTTTTCACAAGCCTTAAAGCTCATCTCTTCTAGTAGGTATTCTGAGCAAGGTGTGGAGATGCAGCGCACGGCGCAACTGTGGGCAGTCCTTTTACGTAGCCTCCTAACCACGCGAGTGGGACACCTCTACATTACACAACTGTCTGCGCCAGCCTAGCGAGTGCGCAGACATGCGCTGCAGGGACAATTTCATACCGTCACCTTAATTTCTCTGAGGTATCTCCCGGCTGGGGCTGTTAAGCATTGGGTAGACAATATGCTGTGTTACTGTGGACGAGGCAATTCCCCAACCGCAATGTGATTTCCGGTCGCCCAGTCCGCTCGCTGAAAGGAGCCCAGATCCCAGATTTAGGGTCTCTAACCATGTGGAAACTCCCTTAATATCACTGTTCCTCATATCACTGCTCTTAAGCGTCGGAGTCGCGGTGCGTCTGCTTCGCATGTCGACTTCGCTCCTCTGCACTGTCGGACTTATGGGACCACCCCTTCTTCATTTGAAGGGTAAGTCTGCAGGAATCTTGATCTACCAAAGGTCTTTAAGAGAGCCCCCATGCACACATAGTGCTAGTCGGTCCAGCTTTCATCGACCACTGTCAACCATTGTCATGATCAGTCGCTCATGCCCGCGCAGGCGTTCTTCCTCCACATGGCTTTGGGGCTCGTACAAAGGACAAGGTTACTGCTCTGAGATTTGTCGCACAAGGGGGTCATGTCCGTGTGCTGGAAAACCATGCAAAAGTAGTCATGCGATATTGCAACGTGCCGTCGTCGCTACCTTTGGCTACCCTAGCCTACGTAGTAACCTTACTTATCAGCAGAAGTACTAGAGTAAGCTGCGTTCGCCTTCCCAACTCCTCCATGCCTGCAACCTAGTAGCCCACATGTCTTCTCCCCAGCGCTCCATCGACCCTAGCCTGCTCTCCCCAACTGAAGGTGGGTAAGCCGTCGTCTGTCTCGTCTTTGACGCTTCTTCCTCCGCGCGCTGGGCGCGCCTCATCTGCCTCTTCACGCTCAACCAGGCTGTCCTCCGCCCCTAATCTTTGTATCCGACCCGCGCACGTCGGACTACCCCTGAGCCGGCTTTCCGGACGTGACGCCTGACTTCGCGGGACATTATCAACAAGCTGCAGGAGCTTTTGGGGGAGTATTCGACGCAGACGGCGGGCACGGCCGCCGGTTCGGACAAGGGGTACCCAATGGTGTACCTTGTGGATGAGACGACGTTAGAGAACTGGGAGAGGAGGGAAGAAGCGTGAGATATGTGAGATTAAAGGTGGTCGATTTCAAGGAGCCGGAGGAGGACAAGGATGACGAGGATGAGAGCGAGAACAGCGTAGGTGGGTTCAGCGCAAGTGTAGTTCGACTGAGCTGAACTAAGATCACCAGAAACGTGAACTAATCAATCGACCTTCCCCAGCCTGTGTTTCGCTCAAGTACATCATCATCTTTGACGCAAACGTCGACACTGTGTGCTCCGCATCTCGTTCCTGTGCGCGTATAGCTGCGGTTGGTTGCTAACAGAAGACTTCGTCTGCTCACGTAACAGGGCAACATGGACTATGCAGGATTATTTGAGGCGGACGTGTGGGACCGCCGTGGGGGCAGGATCAACCCAGAGGTGGCGAAGGAGGACGCGTGAACTGGACATTTTTAACCCTCTTGCCGTTTCCACTCCAGATGTAAACTTCCAAATACCATGCACTCCTTGCTGTGTGTGAGCCAGGTACCTATACATCCTGGCAAGAAAGGCGCGGCAAAGCTCCTTTCCTGCGTCCTGGGAATCAGGAAAGGAGGCCAACAAAGCTGACTTTCCGTAGCCGGACAGTCACCTAAATCATCGCGCTTTCATACACATTTCCTCTGGGAAAGAGGTTGCAGGTAGCTTGCCTTCGCATGAAAGTGGCTGCAAAATCGCCTTTCCATAGGACCTGGAAAGTTTTGCAGCGAAGCTCGCTATGGAAACGTACTTTCCTGTTTCTTTACAGGGCTTCTACCTCTCATATGCAGCTTTTGGGGACTTTGCTTGACTTTGGCGACAGGGCAAACTTGTGCGCTGGCGTTCATGCGGGTGTCCTAGGACAGAACTCTGAACTATTGGGGGAGACTTCCGCAGGGCTATGGCAGCCAAAAGTGCGGAAAGCAGCATTGAGTGTGGGCAACATTGACGGAAGGTGCGGACTGTCCTTTGGGCCATTTGGCAATTTCTGCATGCCCTCTGCCTATTAATGTGCGGACTGCCGCACCATGTGGAACTCCACATGCTGAATCCTGTAGGCCCTGGTGTTTCCTCATTTTTCCGGGTTCTCAATGCCGACTCCCGCACTGTAACAAAAGAAAAATGGCCAGGTGCATGTCGTGAAGGGCCCTTGACCATGACCGCTTTTGGCTTTTAGACACCTCGTTCACCTACACAACCATGTCTTAATCAAAGAAATACAATGTTTTTTATGGCTATAGTTCATCTATAACCAGCTTATATTAGTAGGAAAGGCAGGAAGAGGATAACATGCAAACATTTCAAGGCCAACTGATAGTGTACAATTGAGCATCAGAATTCTTAAAGCGGTAAGGAGCAGTGGTTCGAAGGGCAGGGCCACGAGGCTTGCCACTACTACTTGTTTAGGTGATAAGAATTCACAGAGCACAGAAGCGTGCTCACTGGCTTCCCAACATTTCACAAGTCCCCTCAGACCGGCCCTCCAGCAACAAGTCCCATATAATACTGATTTCCAAGCACGCTTGTTCTTTTCCTCTTCCATTTAACTCCCCTCTTCCATCTGTCGTCCTCCTCCTTTTGTCTAACCTTTCTGCACCTCTCTCATTGTACACATCCTGTCTCTGATCCTGTCATGCTCTGTCTCACGGTGCTCATGATGCCGTCTCCCGTCCTACCCCCACCCTCACCCCTAACAGGTGCAATCAGCCCATGTTCTGCCAGGTACTTCTAACCTCTCCAGTTTAGATGTGTGCTGATGTTCTTGATAACAGTTTGTGTTGGCTATTGGAGATGGTTGTTTTTATAGCAATTCCTGCTCCTCACCACTGAGCCAACTAATAGATGCTTTTGTATGTGTCTACCTTGGTTACAATGAGAGTCTTTTTGTATTTGCATAAATATGACAATTGAATCATAGTCACACTTGAAGTGGGTGCATATATGTACTTTGTGTGACAAACAGTATGACTGGATTAAAGACTTGGGTGTAATTGCGATGCTGTGCTGTATAAATGTAAGCTGTTTATAGTCCCTTGGTAGGACAATTGCCGCACATGCCCCAGCAAGAATATGATGATATCAGCATCAAAGGGTGTGCTGACAGCATGGCAAATGTGGCATTCTGCATGCTTCAATAGGCAATAGTGCAGATTTCTAAGGAAGGAGATATATTGGGGTACGGAACATAGGGAACCCCACATTCACATTGCAAGTAATATGCAGAATTCCCCATGTAGGCAACTGTCAATGCGCGATCAACTGCTTGCAGAACTCTGCATGTGTGGCCTTCCACAGCCTCCCTACATAAAAGGTGCAAAAAAAGTGCCAATTCCCGCATGGCCTTAAGTTGGGCAAACCCCCATGCGGAATTCTGCACCCTTGCGGACTTCCACATATCCATAGTTCACAGGGGTATCCTTCTCCCCATCGTGAGTCTCCTGATCTGCATAGCTGACCTTCACTGTCTGCTCTTTCCACCCTGACCATATTCTTATCACCCGAGGGTTTGGACGAGCTGATACGGTGATTCGAGCATGGACTTTGGCAGGGTTGCAGGAACACGCAGCCTAGTTGAGAGGACATGCGGTGCACACTATGCCAGGTGCACACTATGCAAGACAATTAGCTAAGCGTTTCGGGGGAGATGGGGCTGAGAATCGCCGTCTTTCAGATGGACTGTTCTTGCGTAGTTCTTCTTTCGCCACTTCTCGTCCCTCAGCCCCCCGTCTTCAGGAGCTAGGTTGAGGGTGTGCCGGAAAAGGCAGGGGACCATGAGCGGATAACACAGCCACATGAAACACAACGTTCCTGGGCCTGCATGGACTGGGATCATGTCCAGGGCGATTGAGGCATGTGCGCCCTGGTGCGACGTAATCATTCGATGAAAGATCGGTAGGCTAATGGGGTGGTGTCCGGGGGCAGCTGCAGAGCGACTTGCAATGATGCACACATACATCCCTACCCTCCACCCCTTGGCCATACCCCTTTCTCCTTTTACCAAGTTGATTAAAGCCTCCTCACTTCCCAGGCCAGGCCGGCGTGGGTCCAACGTACATAGATCACTTCACCTCGACCGCAGATGTCTAAAGCCCAAGTTCCCCCTCCCTAGGTCTCCTGCCAGGGGAGTCAGCTGACTATGGCTAGAGATGGCCGTGTATCGCATCGCCGGGATGATGCACGGTCGAACGATCGCAGCGAGTCGAGGCATCGATACCTTAGCGACGTAGAGATGGTACTGGGCCGGTTTGCCAGCAGGAACACCAGCGGACTGCACTGTGACAGTAAGGCGGTACAGCTCCTTCAGCACTCGGGCCAGGAACTGCTGGTCGTCGTACGAGAAGCTGTTCGCAGCGAACTTCAGACGGATGATACAGCACCACCGTCGTCCATGAGCCATACGGCTAGGGCCAGTGGTGGCAGGTAGTCGGCGATCCAACATCTCAGCAGGCCGTCCAACATCACATCCAACATGTCAGCACATTGTGCAACATGTCCTCCAACATGTCAGTCAGTGACCCAACATTGTGTACAACATGTGAGCAGGCCGTCCAAACATTATGTCCAACATGTCACAGGGACATCCAACACCAACATGTCAGCCAGCGGTCAATATTCTGTCCAACATGTCGGCCAGCAGTCCAACATGTCGTCCAAGATGTCAGCAGGCCATCCAACATTGCGTCCAACATGCTATTTACCGTCCTCTCCTTCGGGCCCAAGCATGCTACAGCCACCTTAACACGTGTGAAAAAGAAGCACCCCACTTGGCTTGAAACGAGTGTTTCAACCCGTGTTTCCTTAGCTTTTCAAGGAGAATTCACCAGCTGAAATGCCGGTGCCTTTTCCTGGAAAGAAAAATCTAATTTTACGGTCCCAATTTCTTTCACTGCATCTGCCCTTTGCCTCCATCTCAGCCAAACCACCTTCGAGTTGAAAAGGAGCTTCCTTTCATAGCTCGCTGTGGAAATTTGTCTCTCATATATTGATAGAAGAGTAAGTGATGGAACTGTGGGTGTGTTGACATGTCGATGCTGAGATTTAAATCGCCTTTGGCATGGCACGGAGTTGCACGGTGAAAGACTCAACAAGCCATCCATCTTGCCAAGGAATGCAATGAGGCAAAGTGATTTTGGCAAGAAGTTCCTGAACAGTTTGTTCTTCACAACATGCTTTTCAAGTTGGACCGCAAGAGGATTAGCGTGCGCTGCGTCAATGATTCGTCGAAAGAAGATAGCACGGCGGTGTTGCAACGACATGGGTAAAGCGCGGAATATCGAATATAATCAAACGACACGACATTACAGTCCTCTCCGTATTCCTCTCCCGTGCAATACAAGATCCTTGCTCTCCTCCGCCCTCACATCTCGATCCACTCCGCCTGCGCAACAAATCGCACAACCTCCCACGTCCTGCCCCCCTCACACGCCATCTCCTCCAGGAGGCTGAGCAGCCGCCAAGCGTACGCGGGAGGGTAAGGCTTCAGCGGCAGCTCGAGCTGGAGCATTTCGAGCTGGGCCGGGTGCGCGTCGACAAGCGCGCGCACGAAAAGGAAGACCGCCTCGAGGTCGCGCGGGGCGGCGCCGGTCAGGCCGACGCGGCAGAGCGCGGGCGGGAGGGAGGGGGGCATGGAGGTGTTGGTGAGAAGGGCGAGGGAGAGATCGAAGGGGACAATCAGGGTGTGGAGCCGCGTGGGGGCGCAGGAGAGGAGCGCGAGCAGACGGTGCTGCAGGGCGGGGGTGGAGTCGGAAGAGCGCGGCGTGAGGCGGAGGGACTTGATCAGGTGGAGGTTGGGCGGAAGGAGTGCGAGGACGGGTTGGGTGGGGAGGATGCCGAGCAGCTTCTCGAATGCTGAGAGGGAGGCGAGGTGGATTGAGGTGTAGAGGGGGGCGGTGGCGAGTGCGCGCCAGTGCGCGTTGACGCGGGCGGCGAGGGCGAGGGAGAGGGCGGGGAGATGGGCGAAGACCTCGCTTAGGAGCTCGGGGAGAAGGTGCGCGAAGGGTGAGGGTGAGAGCGGCGATTTCGCGGTAGATGAGCTCGACATCTCGCCGGATGAGAAGTGATGGAGTTGCAAGGAGATGGGAGAAATGAGAAGCATGTCAAGGCATGTGAGAGGCAGAGAAGATATGGCGAAGCGATAAAGAAGATGGCGAAGCCCGTGGATGTCAGTCTGCCAACTCAACATGCGGAAGGGGCAGGAGCAGTAGGGGCTGGAAGTGTCTCGGTTGAGTGGCGATAGAGACTGGTTTGCTCGAGCAGATAGATGAGGAGAAATGAATATCGAGCAATATTGTAAGCCAAGCAACATCTGCTTTCGCTTGAAAGGGCGCAAGGTTGCAGTCGTGAAGAATCCGCCCTTGCTTGCCTCTGGTCAGTGTTTGGGCGCACCGCGCGAATGAAGAGGCCTCTCGATAAGGGAGAGCCAATAGAGCGACGATAAGAAGACGTTCAGAAAGCCTGCTCCTTCAAAGTCAGCGAGGTCTAACTCAAGCTCATCCATCCGTCGATCCGCTCATGACCTACCACCTCCTCCCCCCACTCCTCTACCGTCCGCGCCCTGGACTCCTCCTCGCCTACCTTTTCCAGAGCACTTCCCTCTCCGGGGGCTCTTCTCCAAACCGCCTCCGCCGCTCCCTCTCCTCCCACAAGCTCCACCAGCCGCACCCCCGGCCACTCGCGCACCAGCAGGCCCTCCAGCAGCCGGACCACGCCCAGGGGGACCTTCCCCGCGCCCGCCGGCTGTCGAAGCCTGATCCACCTCACCCCACTCCTGCCTTCCCCCTCCGCCTGCAGTACGCGCAAGTACGCGTTGAACGGGCATCGTCCATCCTCGAGCGTGAGCTCGAGGCGGGCGACGCGCGCGCCCCCTTCCAGAACCATCTTCCCTATCTCCGCGTGCGCGAGGCCAGCCATCGTGTACCGGAGTTCCCGAAGCTCGCGAAGCGCCAGGAGCGCAGGGACAATCCCCTCGTCTTTGCGGAAGGAATGGAGGTGTACCGAGGCCGCGAGGGCGTGCTGCGGTGGTGCGGGAGGTAGGGGGAACGCGTCGATCGTTAGGGACGTGAGGTGGTTGTATGGTGGAGCGAGGAGCGACAGGAGCGATGTGTAGGTCGTCAAAGAGCCGCGTGTGATGTGCAAGGTGCGGACGTGCGGGGCGAGGTGCGGGTGGGAGGTGAGCGTGCTCGCCAAGTGCGTGTGTGCGGAGGGAGAGTGTGCATGGAGGTGCCGGTAGAGGAGAGGAGCCGTGACCTGAGAAAGCATAACCACGCCATACTCAACCTCCAGCTGTACACAGCACAAATGAGAAGACGCAGGGGGACGCACGTCATGAAATTCCCTGCACACCAAGCACACCCTCGCAAGCTCCGCCGTCCGCGGAGGGAGGAGGTGCGCGAGCTCGAGCAGCACCTGATACAGCAGCTCGGGCGGGAGAGGGAATGCGCCGGTGCCCATCAGAAGGAGTAAGTAAGCAGCGAGGAGAGCTGGGCAACGCAGGAAAGAATGGTGACGGTAGGAGGAAGACGGAGGGCCCGCTCGGAGCCGCTGCCCGCCAACTTAGAGCCAGTCGCCCAGTCCCCCCCACTCCTGGCCCTTTATCACTCATCTTAATTCCAACGCTGGAGAGACGTTTGTTAAGCATTTTTTCCATTATTTTGACGAGAGCTGCATCTAAGTGCAAAATCTTGACAGTGGGTGAATGAGCCGCTGTACATTGAACCCCCGGCCTCATATCGAGTGCAGCATGCACTGAGCGTCTATCCTTACTGGGGCAGTTTCTTACGTTCACCCTCTTTAAACTCCATCTATAATCTCTGTCAGTCCTGATGTGAGCGTGCGGTCAGACAGGGGTTTGCGGCTGCTCGATCCTTCTCCTGCGTGCAGGCAAGGCAGGCAGGCGCTCATGAACATGGAGCAATTCGCAGTCACATCCGCTCAATGCAAGCATCCCTCTTCCTGTGCACTCGTCAACGAGGTCTAGTCCTTTTACAGAAACACAGAAATGGGGTGTACCTCTATTTTCTCTGTGACTTAAACACTCTGTGTCGGAGCTGGTGCAATGCGTGACCTATAAGAACCCAGCGGACTAGCCTCACTTCTTGTCTTCACCATTCTTGCAGCACACTACCCCGCCAACGATACAGGTCATCCGTAAGAAAGCAGCTCTCCTTCTCCCTCTTCTCCCAGTCCTCGTCACTGCGGTCACTTCCAACTCGAACCGCAGACCTCACGCCTATTAGCGCGGTGCATCCGGCTCGGGAAGACGACGCGTTACTGTACGTTACTTTGCCCTGCTACAATTGCTTGTCGCCCTAGCTGTTTATCCAGAGCTGAACTCCGAACCTATGGTATATTTTCGTAATAGGGGACTGCTGCAAGCCCTCTTGCGCCTGGAGCGGCAAAGCCGACGTTTCGCAGCCGTTCGGCACCTGCGAGGCGTCCGGCGCCGAGCTTACCGGTAAGTTAGTTGGGTGAAGCTGATCCAACCCAAGCCCAGTTGACGAATAGTTGAATCCAACACCACCAGACCCAGACTTGGCCGATGGCGGAAGTACCTCTGCGTGAAGGCTTTCTTGGTCCCACTGTGGGCATCTTCGGCTGACTTTGTGCACGACCAGACACGTGCACGGACAACAGCCCGCAGGTCATCTCTGACGAGCGTGAGCTTTGTTATCCATCCTGAGCTGAAGGAAGCAGGGCTCATGGTCCCGCTGGGCTCAGTCGCCTACGGCTTCGCGGCGGTGAACCTGGTAGGCCACAGTGAGTCCGACTGGTGCTGTGTGCGTTGTCCTGCTTCTCCCTCACAATCGACACAACAGATGATGTTGCCCACATCAGTCATGCTACGCTCTCACCTTCACGGACACGTTAGTCCATGTTTCGACCCGCCTCGCCTCTTCTGAAGAGTGCCCTCCGCTAACAGCTCTGCACAAACCTCAGTGCCGCCGCTGGCCAGACGTTCGTTCTGCAAGCGAGCAACACCGGTGGTGATCTCTGCTCTAACCAGTTTGACCTCCTGTCAGTTCCCAAACTATAACAAGTCTTCATCCCTCAATTGGACTAACCAAGTGATCCAGCTGCTCAGTATTCCCGGCGGCGGCCTTGGAATCTTCGATGGATGTAAATCCGAGTTCGGAGTGGACACGTCTAACGTAAAACTCCTGGCCCTTTTCTTTCTCATTAGGAGGAGAGTAGTTCTAATAGGGCGGTTCACAGTGGGACCAGTAATACGGAGGCTGCAGCGACATCGGGTGCTGCGACAACCTGCCTTCTGCGTTCCAGGCGGGATGCAAGTTCCGTTTCGGGTGGATGAAGGTGAGTAACTCTTTTATATATCTTTTCCCTTTCATCTCAATACTCATTAATCCTAGTCACAGGGACCCGACAACCCTTCCGTGACCTTCAGTGCGTCCTGCCTTTTCTTCAGTTCTCCTGCCATCCGCTGACCCTGCAGTGCAGAGGAGGTCCAATGCCCCTCGGCGATCACCGACATTTCCGGATGCGCGCGCAACTGAGGGATTCCACCCTCCACGGTCCGCCAGCAGCCGGCCTGCTTTCAATTTTCGATACAAATACAGCGAACAATTCCTTCAGTGCTTTGCTCCGTGCAATGTCTAGTCTGATTTCGGTTCGGTTGAGCCTGATGTCTTCTCATGGTGCACCTGAGCGTGAAGAGATCCAGCTTCGGATTTGGCCTGTTCAAAGCGCATTTTAGTAGTCCTCCTTACACTGTTAGGCCAAGTTGGACTTCCCGTGAGGGTATGAGAGAAGGAGTGTCCTCTACACCTTTCAGAGGAGGAAGGCGAAGTACAAAGCTTTCCCGTGTCGCCCTGCCACAGGCAGCACTGGCCAGCCCTGATAGGAATCTGTTTGTCGCAACACAAAACTGCTCACAGGAAAAAAATCCGTGCTCTGTTGCAAAGTAATGAAGAGTAGCAGGTTCACAGTACCAGTCCAGCCGCTGACCACCTCAAAGTCCACAGTCCCGACCACTCAGACTCGGAACTCTCACGCATCCAGAGTCATACGAGGCATTGACGTGCAGGCCAATCCGAGTGAAATCCCCGAAGCACACCCACTAGCCTCACAACCAAGCTTGCATCGTGTAAGCGGGAAATCCGGCATCCCGGACAATCCGGCGTCCTCGCACCGCCCGCTCAAGCCCCAATCTTCTCCTCCAAAACCCGCTCACTGAGCTCCCACAGCTCGCGTGCGAGCTCCGGATCCCGGGCGTACGCGCTGGGAGTCGCCTGCTGTGCGTAAGGTACGAGGTAGGCGCCTCTGCAAATCGCACAGTCCCCGTCAGAGTTGACGATACAGGTTGGGGGAGGGAGGGGGGTAGGAAGACACACTGCAGCCCTTTCTCCAGCACCTCCGGACTCGTCGCTGCGTACAGGGACGTAACCGCCCCCTCGGCGGGGGTGACGAACAGTGCGTTGAAGACAGGTCGCGCGAGCGGGTAGAACAGGTTGCGGGAGACGTGCTGGTAGAGGTCTGCGGTGAGCCGGTGTAAGAGAGGGGGAGGGGGAGATGGGAAGGAGGAAGGGACGAGGTTGGGGGTGGAAGACGGACCGGTGCGGACTACGCCGGGGTGCACGGAGAGGCACGTGAGGCCTTGCGAGCGATGACGGAGGTCTGGGGGAAGAGAACCATAATATTAATCAAGCGCTGCGAGAAGGCAAGACGCAGTAAAACAGGCGCACCTAGTTCTGCAGTGAACAACACGTTCGCCAACTTAGACACCGCTGCCCCGTCAAACCGCTCATCAGCGTCCCTCTCCCCCTCCGAGCTCCCGCCCCTTCACCAACACCAGCCTTAAACATGCGCGCACTATATCGCCTCCCGGGCCCCATGCCCGTCCAGTCCGGCCCCAGCGCTACGTTGAAGTCCGCCGTCTCCCGAAAGCGTGGGCGGAACGGCCAGCACACGCCCAGGTGGGCGAGCGAGCTGAGGGACACGATGCGCACGTCGTGTGTCTCTGAGGCGGTGCGGAGGAGGAGCGGGAGGAGCGTCTGGATGAAAAGGAAGTGCGCGAGGTGGTTCGTTTGCAATTGGGTCTCGAGGCCGTCCTGCGGGTGAGAAGGGTGGGGGTGAGAAAGACGCTGAGGAGGGGGAGAAGAGGAGAGAAGAGAAGACGCACCTCGGTGAGCGTGTACGGCATAGCCATAACTCCGGCATTGCACACTTCCTCCTTCCATCAAATCAGCCTTCCTCTTCCTCACCTCTCCACCCAACCACCAACGCACCGACGATATCCAACCTCTCCTCCCTCTCCAGAACCCCCCGCGCAGCCTCCCTTACAGCTCTCAAGCTACTCAAGTCCAGCCGCACCCACTCGACCTCCAGCTCCGCCCCCTCGCCAGCGTCCTCGCGCAGCTGCTCAATCGCAGCCTGCGCCTTCGACTCGGACCGCGCGGCGAGGAGGACTCGGGCGCCGGCGCGCGCGAGGTGCCGGACTGTTTCGAGGCCGATGCCGGTGCTGCTTGCGGGTAGAGAGGTAAGTGGGAAGTGGGAATGCGAATGCGAGAGAGGAGGAGGGACGCGCTTTCCTCCTGTGACGAGCGCGACTTTGCCCTTCAGCGACGAGGCGGGGAGGGCGGTGAGCGGGTCCCAGGGCATCGTTTGATCGATCGAGTCAATGTTTGGGCTCCAAGTGTGAGCCTCGGTGAGTGGGAAGAGGGAGGGTGCGTTGGAGAGCGTTATGACCTCGGAGAGCACCGAGCGGAAGGCGGTTTTGGCCAAGCGTCATCGAGAACCCCACGGGACGTGGGCACGGGCGGCGGTAAGTATCCGCCTGGTTCTCTTCGCGCTGGAGACGTCGCAGTTGCGCCGCCTTGAGCAGACTTCTTTGGGAGATCTCACAGACGGGTCAGCTACGAATCGTCGGGAGGAGAGCAGGAAGGTCCTCATGAGGAAGAAAAGAAGACCTTCGCGTCAGGAACCGGAGGCGATCGAGCTTATCAAGCAATATTAATGGAGACGACGATTAATGGAGACGACGTCATAATCCGCTCGCCCTCCATCTCTTTGCCACCAACCACAACCACCCTCCCAACTTAGCCACCATAGCCCTCTTGTCTACCCACACCCAGACGAACAACCATGTCCCACTACACCCCCACCTCCCAGCGCCTCTCCCAAGCGCAGTCGCAATCTCCAAACCCTACTACGGCACCGACGTTCTACCCGCCCTCCGCTGAGCCCGCCCCGACCGTCGCCTCCTCCGCAACCAGCACCACCAACGCGCCCCTAGGCATCGCGGCCGCGCCGGAGGGCGGGGTGGCGGTCGGCGGCCAGTCAGGGCTGCCGATGGGCCATGCGGGGCTGGTTGATAAGGTGGTGGGAGGGATCGACCAGGTGCGTGCTCCGCTTTTCCCCATCCGGTGTCTTGAAATTGCAATGGGGATTGGGACTGATATAAAGGGCTGTGGGGAGACAGGCGCTCGGGCATCTGACGAGCAGCAAGGAGGGTGTGGAGAGCGGGAAGCTCCGCGCCGCGGGCGGGAAGGAGGCCCAGCTGGGGGAGGCGAGGGCGCCGCATGCGTGATTGGTCGAACACGGCACGGAGACTGTTACATAGACGGACGCATCTGTTTATTGATATTGACGATCCGAGACTAGTGAAAGTGTGCGCGCGTGTGCAGATCCGAAGGTGCGGAGCAGCATTTGTGGATGCGTGGATGTGTGTGAATACAGTATGCTTGATTGAGATGCTCCAAAACGATGCCCGAGAGAAATGGAGAGAAAGAAAGAAGTACAACACGCTCCCCCCTCCATGCTATCCGATGCATCCCTCACGCTTCCCCCGCCGCCGCGCCCTGCTCCTTCGCCTCCTCCCACCAACCCCACTCGCGCACGCGCACCCCCCGCTCGGGGCTGACGAACTTGACGTACGCGCGGGGGCGCGCACAGTCCCACGTGCCCACGAGGTTGTGGGAGGGATCCTCGACTTCGAAGGTTTGGAGTGTGGGGTGGGCGGTGACAACTGTCTTATTGGGGGTGGGGATCAGTCACAGGGCTGGGAGAGCGAAGAGGGAGAGAGGGAGAATGGGGGACGGACGTGTGTTGAAGCGCTGATTTGGGGAGAAGGCCGGAAAAGTTAGGAGGCGCTGGGAAAAGTAAGGTGGGTGAGAGGGACAACAGCGCACCTCGACATGGTACCCCCTCACCGGGCTCCCCTCGTCGCTCCAGTGTGTAACCCTCAGCCGCTTCACCCGTAGGGTCGGCAGACACTTCAGCAGATGCCCCCAGCCGCACTCGATCCTCAGATTCTCAAGCCCCTGCGGAGCGCGCACGATCCGCTCCAACCACGGTGCCGCGGCGACGGGGTGCTCGACGTCCTTCGCGTCCGTCTCGAAGCTCAGATCGAGTGTCCGCAGCGCCTTCATCTCCTCGAGGGGCGGGGGGAAAGCCGCGAGGACGCTGGAGGGCTTGAGGACGGGGGGGAAGGCGAGGTGCAGCGTGAGGGAAGTCAGGTGTGGGGAGGTTGAGAGGGTCGAGAGGATGTAGAGGAGCGCGGAGGACGCCGCGCCGCGCGTGGGGTAGTCCGGCGCTGGCGTGAGCGAGAGGGAGAGGACGGAGCGCGCGAGGTGCGGCCGGGATTTGAGGAGGCGCCGGAGGGAGAGGAGGTGCGATTCGGAGCGTGCGGAGACGCGCCGGAAGAGGAGGGGGAGCGCGACCTGCCCGTCCATCCACACCATCCACACGCGTCAGTTACTCCGTCGTACTCAGACCAAATCTCACAGGAGGAGGAGGGGCACCATAGCACGCACCTCGTAGAAGTGCCTGCTCACAACCAAGCACTCCCTCAGCGTCCGCCGCCCCTCCGCATCCCCCGCATCCGCATGATGCACCAGCACAGCATGCAGAATCTCCGTGGGCAACCTCGGGAACGGCCGGTGCTGGTACCCTACGCCTCCCCGCGCGCTGCTCCTACGCGCGCGCGTGGAGGGCGTCGGCGAGGGCGGGGAAGAGAGGATGGGGGTTGTGGGTGCGCGGCCGAAGCCTTCGGGCGTGTGCGAGGCGGAGGAGGAGGGGGGCGCGTGGCGGGGCATTGTGTGCGTGGTGTAGGGTAGGGTGCGATAGGGGGAGAGAGAAGGAGAAGGAGGAGGAAGGAAAGAAAGAGAGACGCGTGAGGCAAGGCAAAGTGAAAGTCAAAAGTCAAAGGAAGGAGTTGGACGCGGGACGCGTCGCGCGTGAGGGGTCCGAGCTCGGGTCGTGAGATGTTAAATGACCTGCGGGTACATGGCACACGACCTCAGCCACATCAAGTACCACAGGGCAGTTGACTTTCCATTTCGAAGGATTTCCATGGAGACTTGATCCACATCTCCATTCAGCAAAGGGGACAGAAAGGAGAAAGGAGCGCAAGCACAGCCGCTGCCATGTTGCCACATCACAACGCGCCAAACAAGCATTTGCGCTGCCTTCCCTTTTGACGTAATAGCGGAACATTACGGAAGCATTACGAATCCCTGCAGCTCGCTACGAGCCCCGCCAGGTAGGCGCGGTTTTAGCTCTGGTGCACCCCCCATCATCCTCCGGCAGCCTCTCTCCACTCCTCTCGCACACTCATTCCCCACGGCGACCTCTGCAAGTTCGTGTAATTCGTCCTTTCCCTTCCAATCCGCTATTCTTGCAGCACGTCCTTCATGCTCCGCTCCGCCGAGCCGCGCTTGAGCGGCTTGAACTGCCCCGGCGCGGGCTTCCATCCGATCTGCGTGGGCCAGGGTCAGTGGATGAGCGGGCCGAAGAGAGAGTGGAGAAGGGGGGGAGGAAGGAGAAGGGAGAGGGAGGGAAGAGGTGAAGAGGTGAAGAGGGTGATGACGAACCATGTAGATGATCTGGAACGTCGCTGGGACGGTTCCGTCCTCGTTGCCGTGGAGCTCTGTCGTCGACCAACAATCAATTTCGAACGCTACTCCAAAGCAGGGCAAGTGAAGAAGGGAACGGGGGAAAGAAGACACCCGCACCCTTGTAAATCTCCCCCGCCGCAACCAAGACGTCCCTCTTGAGCACCTTCGGCCTGCCGAAGACGGCGTTGCTCTCGCCCATGGCGCGGAGGTCGTCGACGAGCTCCCACATGGAGGGGTACGCGACGGTGATGTCGTCGAGGTCGACGGTGAGGAGCGTGTACCCCGCGCGCGTGAGGAGCGAGCCGACGTCGCGCGTGTCCGTCATGGGCGACACGTGCGGGGAGACGCCACCGAGGCGCTCGGTGGAGGCTAGTTGGAGGGCGGTACTGCGTTCCACGGGGTTATGTGAGTTCAGGTACGTGTGAGTGAGAAAGGGAGGGAGCAGGAAGAGGATGAGGGGGAGGGAGGAGAGGAAGAGGGGAAGGGGCAAGGACAATGAAGAGGGAAGGCAGGAGGAGGGAGGGAAAGAAAGAAAAGGGAAAGGACGAAGCGAACAAGAGTGTGCAGAGCAGAGTGATAAGAAGGCAGGCAGCACACCCACCGCAGTTCAAACAGCGTGTCTCCGCCAAACATCGCCCCCAAAAACACGCCGTCGGGCTTGAGCGCCTGGTGGATCTGGATGAGCGCGCCGGGGAGGTCGTTGACCCAGTGGAGGCCGAGGGAGGAGATGACGCCGTCGAGCGAGTTGGGCGCGAAGGCGGGGGAAAGGGAAAGGTGCTCCTCGTCGAGGTGGTGGCGGACGGGCTTCGCTGGTGAGTTGGGGGAGGGAAATCAGGAGGGGAGGGGAGGTGAAGGAAGAGTGGAAGCCTAGGGGAGAAGGCGGACAGTTCATTTCATCGTCAAACTCTGAATCTCTCAGCAGCGCCTTTTCTGGGCGCAACACGCACGCGAATCTTCAATTCAGCATTCATGATGATAGATTGATTAATCTTTCCAACGCACGTACCGCTTGAGTCCCCCACTAAAATCTCATCCGCGACGCCCTCCTCATCGACCGCCCTGGCCACATGGCTCCCACCGCTGCCGAGCACCGCCAAGCGCGGGAAGCGGCGCTTGATGTCGAGGACGCGCTCGCGGAGGTTGTCCGCGACTGCCTCGCGGAGGTAGTCGACTGTGCGGCTCTGCTGCACATCCGACGCGGCCCGGTCGCGCTGCAGCGCCTTCGCCCGGCGGTCGAAGACGGTGAAGGCTGCGGGCGTGGGGCGCGGGAGGGGCGCGGAGGCCGAGGTCGAGGCAAGGCGGCGGAGGAGGAGGGGGAGCGG
>JTLS01000437.1:0-19068 GCA_000826855.1 Basidioascus undulatus
TGGGCGGAGTGGGCGGGGCCGTACGGCGTTTAGGTAGAGGTCGTTGTTCGCTGAGCTGCGGAATCTCCCCTTGTGTGAAGGTGTCTCTCTTCTCTTATATTTGTATTGTGTGGATGTTGAGAGGAGAAGCTGCTCGATTCGGCATTTTTATATTACCTTCCTACTCTCTTTTGTTTTCTTTCCTGTCTATTCGCGGACACGCATGATGCACTCCCTGCTCTTAGACAAAACGCTTTGAGGATTTGTGTGCTGGTGCGTGTAGCCGTGGGAGTGGAAGCGGCGCGGCCAAGGACGCACGGACAGATGGCCGTCCGTGCTCTGCATTGGTGGTTGGTTGGAAACGTCAAAGAAGATGCGCGAGTGGTTTGATATTGGCTGATCCCCATTAGAGAGCAGCGTTGCAACTTTGGCTGGGAAGCACGGCCCACCATCGAGCGGCAACAGCACCCAGCTAGGGAGCGCCACAACACAGCCAGACAAATTCGATGCTCAAGTATCGAGAACGAAAATTCAGGGACCAAAAGAACCTGAAGACCCAAAAAGAGAGACCACCGGAACGGTGCTGAAGAAGAGCTGAACTGTCCAACGCGCGAAGCGCAGCGAAGTCCAGCCGACTCGTCCCGCCCACTAACACCGCCTTCGCCATTTTCTCCTCGTCCTAGCCGCTTAAAAACCCGCTTACCGCTCCCGACCACCCAAATATCGACCCACACGCGAAACGACGTGGCGTTGGCTGGGACGTCGTCCAGTCGCACACCCACAGGCCTCGAATCCTCGACGTCAGCGGTCTGCGAGCGCGCTTGCGCATGAGATTGGAACGTGAGCGTGGAACTGGAGGCGGGAAGACAATGAGGGTCTATCAGACTCCAATTAACGTGCGGGATCAGGGGCCACGGGCCAAGCGAAACTTCGATGCACCTCGTGCCAGTGGACAGTCGCGCTCTGGTACCATGCGATTCGTCGCCGACATTCAGGCTGAGGTTCGCCAGATTATCGAGGAGCAGTAGATCTTCAGTGGCGTCCAGGTTGGTGTTCTCCAGACTCGCGAGGAGCTGTTGGCGAGTCGCATGTGTGAGCTGCATGATGTTCATATTCGTTGGAGAGATGCAGCTGCACACTCACTTCGCCAGGCTGCGTGGAACGGCGAACGCAGTGTCGCCGTTTCGCATCTTGTCATCTGGAACTCAGGCTCCTATGTTGATGGGACAAAGAAAGCTACATCGTACGGTGCGCCAGGGCCCTCGCATCTGGCGAGACGGAGGACGGTCAGTGCAAGTGTAACGTGAAAGTGTCAACATGGCTTGCCAGGAGAGAGCCACCGTCTCGTAGCCGTGCTCTCTGAGTTACTCGCACCATTAAATTAGTTGATAACCAATGCGGGTAGGGATTTTTACGTGCCTTCCAAGCATGAGCTATGATGCTGGGCTCGAGAGTTCTCTGCGAACCACGTAGGTACGACAAACTCCATAAGCGAGGGCCACCATGAAAGAAAGTCTCGAAAGGAGGCTGGAGAGCTACCGAATGGGTACAGCTTCGAGAGGACGAGCAAGCGGGGCAAGCCGAACGGGAGCGCGTTGGCCCTTCTCCTGTAAACGCGGTTCAGGAACCGTAAGCCTCGGAAATACGGCGAATATTTTAAAAACTTGGATGCCTTTTTGAACTCGAGCACGGCCTCAAGCGACCCGCCGAGAGGAACACGGTTGCGCGATGTGAGTGGCGAGTCTGTGGTGGTGCAACGACCGGAGTAGCTGGCCTCGCAGGCTACGATGAATGGCAATGAATTAGTTCGAGTACCTGTAATGTTATGAAATCATGAGAATGGAAACTCACGCGGTCAGACTGTGGCAGATCCCAAGGGTCAGTTGCTGACGCGCAGCAGTTGCAGAGAGGATGGAACTGACAAGCGAAGCCCGGCGAGCTTCCTGCAAGTGGGGTCCACGATCGGGCAGTACCGATGGCATCCAGATGGTCCAGGAACCTCGACCGCGTCCTGCTGCGGCCCATTCAGCTCCTCGATGTCCATTGGGGGTCAGCGCTGTTCTCACCTTGAGCCGCGTCCACTGCCTCCAACAGAACCGCTAGCGGCGTGGGGAATACGATGCGGTCCGCTGGCGGAGAACGCTACAAGAGCGCATGTAGAACGTTTAACCTCCAATGCGAACTATATCAGTCTGTCAAGCTTGCACATACCCAACAGCACAGTTCAGGCACACGCAGCCAAAATGGATCGGCAGAAGCGTCCGAGCTCGACTCTTGCCCGTCTTCAGCAAGTGAAGCCTATGGGTGATAGGTCTCTGAGCTCACGTTATTGAAGCTGTTTCACGAAGGTCTGTATCTGAGAATCATGGGCTCACCGTAACGGAAGCAGGCCTCGCCTGGCCACTGTCCTCGGCCAAGCAATGCAACGTCTCCGCTGGTATCTCGAACGACGGGAGCTCTTGGCCAGTCGGAAAGATTGGACGCGGAACCATCTGGGGACCGTCTGTAAACCCGCTGGTTAGAATGTGGGACAGCAGGACGGGCAGACACAAGCTCACCGGGCGCCCGTTGACGCAGCGTCGCTTCGCAATCCGCCTGCAGCCTCCGCAATCGAGCGAGAAGCGTACCTCGCTCTAGGTCGTGGACGGGAAAAGTGCATAAATTCGGTAGGTGTGCGTGCCTTCGTCGTCCTCCAGGGGTCGTTCCTTGCCGAGAACGACGACGCTTTGATTTATAAAGGCGGGCGGAAGTGGACGATGCCGCCGGGTGCGATGTCGTGCGATAGTCACGATTTGCGGATAAGCTATGGTCTGTTAGGACTGGGTGATAGAGGTCTGGGGAAGATGAAGGTGGTCCATCCTGCAGTTCCTCCTCACGCTGGCCTGCAGCAGAACGCTGAACGTCTCGCAGCCTATCTCTTCACGCGTGCTCCCATCCACCATTCGCTTAGGAAATACTCGGTTTCAGTCAGGCGATCAGGATTTCCTATGCCGCTTGCGACGGAGTGAAGAGTTTGACAGCTTCCCTAGCCAGACGAGCGTGCGCAGCCACTGCGCCCAACAGACTGTGAAACCAGACCTGCCTGCCTGGCGAGATGAAAATGCAAGTACATTGAATAATTATTTACCTACCAGTACAGATAAAGTCCACAAAAGTGTTTTATTGTTGTCAGTTATTGAAGGAGGGCAAGGACCTTTCGGAGCAGCTGCGGCAAAGTCACAACGAATGCCGACATAAACCTCCGCACGTTGCTATCTATCAGGCTACCCTTCAAGATGTAGGAACTGGTTCTGGTTTCGTGATTCGGGAAACCCATTCCGCTGCGCCGACATTTCTGGTCCCTTCATGGCTAGCCCCGTTTCAAAGTGAGTTCGGCTTTGCGTATTGCCTCCTACCTTGTACCGTAGTTTCACATCGTGAACGTCTTGATGAACAGATACGGTCTGAGAGAATATGGCCCCTGTGTTGCACGCACACGTGATGGCCATGTTTGGTATATCAGAGCCTCTCATGTTGCATCACGGCCTCTGCTACAACTTCGTCGCTGTGCCAGCATGTCCAGCTTGGTCCAGCGACTCCATGACGAAGCCTTGGGTGTTCATGAACGAGCGCGATCGCAACCACGGCACACTCGAGCGCGGGTCGCGTTCGACGGTGGCGGAGGTGTCCGTCTGTCGCAGTAGCGAGGAGCTAGGTCAGAATAGGCATCGTTGTTTTAAGAACAGCACATCACACCGGCGGCACACTAACGAGTCCATCGAAACGCATGCGACACAAGCGGGTCTGTATATGCTAGAAGAAAAAGAACGGCAAGAAGCAAGCTGAAGTAAAACACGGACCGACGAAAGCGAAACGCGGAGGACAGGCGACGAAAGTTAAGGTAAGTCCCAGAAGTAAAACACGGACCGACGAAAGCGAAACGCGGAGGACAGGCGACGAAAGTTAAGGTAAGTCCCAGAGCCAGAATTTTGACTGCGCGCCTAACAGAACATGAAGCGATGAAAGTAAAGGATAGAAAGTCATGCGATTGATGGATAAAGAGAGAGAGAGAGTCCGTTGTATGACGAGACAGAGATAAGAGAGCGAGAGACGGGGAACGAGTGTGTGTGTGCGAGGGTGGGGAAGGAGCGGGTCCAATGCAAAGGGAGCGACAGCGGCGGCGGCGGCACGAGGAAGAGAGTACAGCAGAGAAGACAGAGTGTAGACACGGTCCCAATGGTGGTAAGGTAACAAGGTGTAGAGCAGGACGACGAGGGGGAGGAGGGGGAGATGCAGGGCGGGAACAGTGTGCGATGAGGGATGAGCTTTACAGCGAGCTGGAAGACAAATAAGAGAAGAAGAGGAGAGAACGGCGCCTAGTACCCTCGCTGGTACAGCGGCGTTGTCCGCACGTCCGTCGAGCTCCCATGCGGCGACGCGAGCGGGCTCGTATCGGTGTAGCCGCCCGCTGGGCTCGCAGCTCGAGGCGGTTGTTGCAGTCCGCCATACGGGCTGTAGCCGCCGTACGCGTCCTGCCAAGTGGGAAGAGAATGCCAAGGGCAACGTCAGCTGTCAGGGTCCTCATGCGATCAGGTGATGTCATGCTCCTGTGGAGCGAGGGCTCATGCGGACGGCGAGACACAGCCACGAAGCGGGGCGGAGAAAGTGGCGAAAAAGGGTAGACGAGAGGGGTTGGAGGAGAGGAGCGAGGGCTCACGTTCGCGGGGACTGCGCTGTACTCCCTCCCTCCGCCCAACAAGTCGGACACGCTGACGCGTTCCGCGCCGTTGTCCACAGAGTGGAACGACCCGCGGCCAAAGTCGTCCTCGCGGAAGCCAGGCGGGGGCGCCATCCCGGCACCTGCCTGGTCGCGATACGAGTTGGAGAGGTCCATCGCGGACGGGTCCTCCTTGTACGCCCAGGCGCTGTCGGCCCCGCCCGCGGCGTCGGCAGCGTACCAGGACTTGTTGGCGGCACTCGATGCTTGCTCCTCCTTGTTCTTGCGGCGGCGGATCAAAAACGCTGCGAGCTGTCACCGAGGGAAGAGAAATAGGGGCGTGTATGAGCGTCCATCATCCTGCATGGCAGTAAAGCGAGAGAAGAGAGGTATGTGAATGTCGCGGAATGTATCTAGCAACAGGAGTCCGTATACAGGAGTGTAATAAATGCGATCCATCGATGGGTACAGGGTGGGTTAAAGTATGTTGGGGGGTGTGTTTGAAAGGACAGGGGTGTGGGGAAGGAAGCAACATGTCATGCAGGTATGGTGATAATGCACCGTTGGTTGAAGACTGAGGAGCATAAGACGAGGAGAAAGGAGGGAACGACCTATGCGCCCGGCGCAGGTGAAGCCTGACAGAGAGAGATATGCGAATGCAAGCGAAGCGTCCGATGCGCAAAGGCGAAAGGGATGCCAGCGAAAGGGCGAACGGAAAGGGATCAGCTCACCGCGATGACGGCAAGGGCAGCTGCGCCGGCCACGCAGCCGATGATTATCGACCGCGTCGTGCTCGACATGGCGCCCGAGTCCTGGTCTGCGCCGGCGGACGACGTCGCTGCCGCGCCGCTGTCGGGGTCGCCCACGGTCGGCGTCTGGCCATCGGAGATCTGCTTGTAGTACTTCTTGATGATGTCGGCCGCCTTCTCGGCGATGCCGTACGTCGACGCCATCAAGTGCGCGGAGATCTCGAGCGGCATGATCTGCAAGGCGAGAGCGAGCGTGTGAGCGCTGCAATGTTCAAGAGCGGACGCCAAAGCGAGAACGCACCGAAGCATCGACGACGCGAACGTTAGAAGTGCCGTAGACGATGAGCGACGTGTTGACGACACCGCCGTGCTCGCGCGGCATCATCGCGGCGGTACCCATCGGGTGGTACTCCTGCAATCCGCGCCCAACATCCTCGCGTTAGCGTCGTGCCTTCAGCGCATCTCTTCATAACAGATGAGACGTACCGTGTGCGCGTCGCGACGGATGCCCTCGTTGATGGCATCGTCCGACTGGTCCTGGAACGAGGTCTGGCCGTTGATGTACGAGCCCAGCGACTTGGTCTTAGAGAGCTCGATCGCGAACTTGACGCCGGCGCGGAGGATGTCCATGTCGGCCGTGTGGGTGAGGTAGCCCGGGTCGATCTGGGGCGGGTCGAAGGGGTTGTCCGAGTTGATGAGGATCGTGCCGCGCCTGTGCATCCCACCGCCACATCAGTTCTGGATTCAGGCGTGTGCGGAAAAGGGAATGGGAGGGTACACACGAGAAGGGGTGCTGCAGCGCGACCTGGATACCGATCTCGCCGCGACCGCCGCCGAACATAGTGAAGAGGATCTCGAGCTGGCCGACCTCGGACTCGAGGTACTTGACCGTCTCGTCCCACTGCGCTTGCATGCCGGTGATGACCGTGTCGTCCTCCGAGTACATGCCCTTGACCTTCGTCGCGTAGCCGTCGAGGCTGCTCTTGACGCTGTTGATCCAGTTCGTCCGCGTCGTCTGGTCGGTCATGACGTCCTCGAGCGCGGGATAGCCGATCGCTTGGTTGATCTGTACGCGCACGCACGAATCAGTCTCGACTGTCGCGAACGCCACGACTTCGGGAGGAAGTGGGAAAGCACGCACGAAAGACCACTTCGACCGGCCCGACTGGTCGCGCCACTTCTGGAGCTCCTCTTCCGCGAGGTCCTTGTCCTTGAGCTCGGCCCACGTGTTCTGGTCGGCCGTCGTCAGGTACACGGCGGTCGCCGCGTGGTCCTGGAGATTGTGGCCGACACCGGGCAGCGGAACCTGGACCTGGATGCCGAAGCGCTCGAGGAGCGCCTGCGGCCCGATGCCCGAGAGCTGGAGCGTCTGCGGCGTGTTGACTGTCCTGCTCGTCGGAATCCAACAAATGGTCAGTTTCCTTCGTTTGATCCGCAAGGTAAAAAGCATCAACGAGAAAGAACGCACCCGCCAGCGAGAATGACCTCCTTGTTGACCTTGACCCGGTACAGGTTGTTGATGTCCGGGCCAAACTCGAGGCCGTCCGCGACGACGTTGTCGCCGTCCTTGTTAGCCTTCCAGAGGATCTTGGTCACCTGGTGGTCGGTGAGGATGACAAGGTTGGTGCGCTCCGGCATCGGGTCGATGTAGCCGGCCTTGGGCTCCGAGCGCGACATGTTGACCGTGTTGAGCGTCGAGGGCGTGATCACCGCGCCGCGGTTGTTGCCGGAAGCGCCGTCCTGCGGGGCCGCGCACAGTCAGAGAGTAGTCCCGGCAGCGTTAAGCGAAAATACTCACAGTCGGGATCGGGAGGTTAAGCTCTTGCCAGGCGGGAATCCAGTACTTGACCGCGTCGTAGTAGTACCAAGGCCAGCCAGCCTGTCAAGTTGCCAAGTCGGTTCATCAGATGCGGTGTGTTGGCAAAGAAGCCGCTTCGAACGCAAACGCACCTGGATGGGACCGTCCGTGCCGTGGTCGTTGGGGTCGTACGAGATGTGATAGAGGTCGGAGTCGTTTTGCGGAGGCGGGGTGAGGGTCTCGCTCTGTCGTGCGACCCACGGTCAGATCGGTACTCTTCGTGGCCAGGAGCCCCTCGCAGATAAAAAAAAACCGCGAGACGCACCTTCTTGATGTACTTCTGCATCTCATCCCATCCCCAATGGATCGCCGTGTCCGGGTTGAGCGTGTCCCACGAGTCGTACTCGGTCTTGCTCGCTCGGCACCAGAAGAGACCGTTGATCGCGCCCGAGCCACCGAGGCCCTTGCCGCGCGGCCATCTTTTACCAAAAGTCGACGTCGAGTCGATCTCCTGCTGCTGCTCCGTCAGGTAGTCCCAGTCGTAGCTGGACACCGTCAGGCCGTTCAGGTACGAGTAGCCGGGAATGTAGATCTGCAACACGAGGAGGAATGGTCAGGCAGTGGCAAGGGATCGAGCGAGCGAAGAAGCGCACTTGGTCGTGCACGTCCGAACCGTCTCCGCCAGCTTCGATGACAGCAACAGTGAAGTTTTCGTTCTCTTTTGTGGAACAAGGCGCGAAGGGAGGTCAGCAGGGGCGAGCGAGGAAGGCGGCTTTGTTTGTGGGCGCGACAGCTCAGACGTTTGAACAAGGCAAGCGCGCTCGCGCGTGCGTGCCTGTCCCGAAACTCCACTCCCACCCCAAACCTTCCCAGCTTTCTCAAGCATAGGAAACATAGATCAATAGGATCGACTGACCAGATAGCCGTGCGGCGATCGCGAGACCTGCCACGCCGCCGCCCATCACCACGAAGTCGAACGTCTTGTCGGCGACCTGACTGGTGTCATTCGTGACGGCGTGCCGCTTAATGAACTGGTGCTTGTAGCCGTTATCGCGGTTGTACTGCGCGTGTGCGGGCAGGGCCGCGAGGCCGAGCGCGAGGCTGGCCGAGAGGAGGGAAGACCCGAGAACCATCGCGGCGAAGGGCGGCGGGCGGGAAGACTGGGGGGAGCGGGAAGAAGGTGAGATTGTCTGGAAAGAGAGTGCGGGACGCATAAGAGCCTTACGGGGCGAAGCGCGAAGGCGTAGGAAGAAGAGAAGAGAGAGCGGGAAGGGGGAGCGGGAACGCTGGTGCGCTGCGCTGCTGTGGTTTCCGATCCGCGTTGGCACGCGCCCAGGCGGGAAATGGTGCGGAGGGGGTAGGTCGGTCGCGGGCGGGAAGAGACCTGCTGTTTACGCCCCCTTGGAGTGGACTGTGCCCGCGGAAATGCGGTAGATCGGCGTAGGCGGCGGGGAGGAGGAGGAGGAGGAGGATGAGAGGAGGATGGAGCGCGAAAGGCGGGAAAGGGGTCTGAACGAGCACAAGCGCACAAGGGCGATGAAGTCTCGGCGGTGGGACGGCATTTCTCATGGCTTGGACCAAGGTCACTCGCCCTCGATCTGGCCTCGCAAGCCACGAAACGCAGCCGATTTCCACGCAAAAGTACTGTAATTCATGCACAAATACGTAGGAATGGCGCGTTTATTGTTGTCGAATGTCGTTCAATAGCCAATCAGTAGCGCACACTGCGATCAAAGCTTGACGTTGCCTGGCACACAACCTTGTCCCGCCCTCCACACCTGGCTGCATCCCAACTTCCGGCTCCAACTGTTCCTGTAAAGCTGATCATCGATGTGTTTTCATGTTCATCGTCACCCCCCTCTCCCCCTCTCCCAACCCCCTTCTCTCCTGTCTGCATCGTATCAACAGGACCCGCGACCAGCGGCATCAAATTTTCCCCTCCATCCCGATGCTGAAACCACTCAATATATTTGGACAGGGCGTAGCTCCGCCAGGGCCTGACTTTTGCTCTGCGCCTTTCAATATCCACCGCTGCGTGTGCCGTTTATATCCTCGGCCCCTCCGCGTCCGCATCTCGACCCCGCCCTTAACCCCTGTCACACCTCCGGGCACCCTCTTTCCGCGCTCTCGACCTCCCCTCCTCCCACCGCTTTTCACAGCGACAACAACGAAAATGAGAATAAGAAAAGATTAGGTATAGGGGAAGTGGGACCCACCCTCCTGAAGGCCCATGCGCAACAGACAACACGCGCTATCGCCTTGATTGCATAGCGAATGGGCGAAATCAAAGAAAGATGCCGCGCCGAGCTCGAGCTCGGGCCACCACCGAGCCGCTGGGCGACGTTGGCACAGCCTTCGGGTAATGTCCGGGCCATGAGGCAGCGATGTGTTCACATCACTTTCGATGCGGACAGTCAAAATGATACACGTCGTTCACCTGTAGCAATCAGAAATAACTGATGTATTCTTATGCGCGCTCGAGATGGAGAGGAACCCTGGCGAAGAGGAGGGAGATGAGCGCGGCAAACGCACTTCGACTGCGGTGAGGGATAGGCAGGTCTTGCTGCGGGACTTGTATTTTGAATGAAAACGCAGTTACTGCGTGTCCGTAAAATTTTCAATATAATTCGACTGGGTGATTGAGCTATTTGTTGGCTTGGACCTTGACAGATACATGCATAAGCAATGTACATCGGAGGACTGAAAGCAAGTGCCGCGAGTGACCGAAAACCTTGTCGGTTCCTAATGGGCAGATCAACTTCTCGAGGACGCAGGTTGAACAGAATTCAACCTCCTGCAACAAGTTCATCAACGCCGAGCAGTGGCTCATAGATCATGAGGATCGGCTTGCCAAAATACCTATGTCTTTTGCTTCTGGGTCGTGTCCGACACGGTACACTCCAAATCGGCGGAGAAGCTCTTAAATACATAGCATGGTTTATGTAAAGTGGACTTGTATTTCTTGAGGAAGAGTTGCTGGGCAGGAAACAACAATGCATCTGGCGCTATTGTGCACGGCACTGTGATGGTGTGGTCACCTGTCTTCCATTTCTTGATTATGAACGTAGATGGAGAGGCCTCTACATGGTTGCGAGGACAGGATTGGTGGTTGCTAAGCGTGAGGCGAGGTGCATGTCAGGCGCTGCGAGCTGTGATCGGTGCATGCATACGAGAATGTGGCCCCCTCTGAGAATGTACTGGCATGTTTGGACTTCATTAGAAAATTGCGTTTTAATGCATTATCTTCATGGTGCTCTGAGTAATCATATCCTCACTGCGTGTCTGACACTAGGAGTGTAGTCCGGGTCTGGAGCTGTGAAACCCAACAGGTTCAGAATGCCATGTCGAGTCCAGGCCATGTCGAGTCCCCAGCCAAGCTGCATGCTGCAGGCCGATGGCACGCCGGTCAGGGGGAGGGATGATCAGTGCGCAGGCACTGAACGAGCTTTTAAGATGAAGGTCACGGCGGACCGGGTTACGGTCGTAATCGATGGAATTCTCTAGATCCCCGAGCATTGTAAAATTCTTCTTGAGGAGAAAACATTTGTGGGGTGGGCCGTGCTACTCGGATGCATCCCCCTGCAAGCTGTAGTCGGCGACAACCCACGACAGGCACAGCTTGAAATCAAGTTCACATTGTGGAAGAAGTGCTTTCTCAGATCAGTCCCGCGGCACCGCAGCGGTTCTCCCGGCGTGAATTACAACATTGCGGTGCGGTGGCAGTGGCAACCGTTACATCTCAACGCGGCTCTCCGTACACAGGGCGCAGTAACGAAGAATCACAACGTGCAATAAAGTATTTGGCTGTCGATCCGAATCTGAAAAGACCAGGTCGTCATCTGGGAGCAAGTGAGCGCGACCTTCTCGCAGAGAATTTTGCGAACAGTGATCTCTTTGGCGGGGATCCTCTACCCCTTTGTTGCGCCTTATTAAGGGTATACGCCACGAGGTACATACGAGCACGCGCAGCGCGGCAAGGATCCTTTGACAATAAAGGGACTTGAAACGACTGCGTGCATTTGAGCGCCCGGTCCCACCCGTGGTCCTGTGTCCTAGGTCAAGGCTGGCTGCGGGCCCAGAGCCACGGCGGCTTGCTTCGCCTGTTCGGCATCGCTCGAGACGCTGTGTTTGCTTGCTGCTCGCTCGTCTGCTCTGCTCTGCTCTCGCTCGCCTCCTACAGACTGACCTCTCGCCTCGCCGTCAAGGACCTCGTGCTCGCTATTGCTGCCGTCCAGCATGCGCCCGCCGCTCCCCGCCGCCGGCGTCGCGCCGCTTGTGCCGCTCCTCCTCCTCCTCGGCCTCCCCCTATCAACAATCGCGCTCCTCCCCCCCCTGTACACAGCGCACTTCGCGCTCTACCCCTTCCTCTCCGCCCTCCTGGGCAACCCGCACGCGAGCATCACCGTCCTCGCCCGGCAGACCGTCGACGCACGCATGGATGGGTATTGAAAGCCCAGGAGACACTAAGACCCAGATCAGCTGAAAATACAAATCTGACTTGTACGGGCTTCCTCCCTGCTGGAGGGAATGAGAAAAGGCCTTGGAGGTCGTTTTAGTTAGAGTGCAGTCACATTTTGCCTGGCGAGATGTGATGTTTCCGCGGTGCCTATGAAGGTCAAACAGACAAGATCACTTCCAAATGATCTACATTTTTCAGACAACAGCATCATCACAGATTTCCCAGCGCCTTCCCGCACGCGTTCACGCCCGCGGCTGTACACGCCTCTTTAGCCTGCCCAGCACTGCCCCAGCCTCCTCATATGCCTCCATGTCGAACAGACACTTCACAACGATATTCTTGACGTGCTCACATCTCACTTTTCTGCAGCATCTCCTCAAAGCGCTGCTCAACACCGCTCGAAAGGCTGTTCGTGTTCGCCGGGTCGAGGCCGGTCACGAGTGTCTCCAGCGCGGGCGGCAGCGTTTGGAAGAAGCAGTCCTCGTTGCCTATCACCGAGCCCCAACAAGGTGCCCGAATGGAATTTCGAGGTACTTGAGTGCGGCGAAGACCGTGAGAGGCCCATAGATGTACCCGATATCGTTGAGCACGAGGCGCTCGAGCGTGCCGTGGGCCAGGCCGTCGAAGAGCTGATCGAGGGGGAGGTTGAGCTTGTCGGCGAATAGCTCGAGGGTCTGGAGCGCTGCAGGCGCGCAGAGGATCTTCAGAACTTTCTGAAACGGGGTGCCGTACGTCCGGGCGCTAAAGGTGATCTGAAGGTTCGTCACGCTCGATGTGCCGCGGAGGGCATTTAGCGCGTTGTTTTCTTCGTTTGAGAGAAGCTCGTCATCCGATCCTTTTTCCGAGAAAGGCTCGTTCTCGCGAATGTATAACGGGAAAATTGTTAGGCCCCTTAAGGAGGGGAGGCCGAAGCAGGCGATGATTTCAGATACGTTGAAGCTGCTGCGCTCCGCATCGAGTGAGGACGAGCTCGCGCAACGAAGAGATCCCAGAGAGCGCTGGGGGCCGTACGGAATGAGCTTCGAAGATGGAATATGCCGTGGACGGCGGCGAGGCGACGGAGGGTGGTGATGCAGACCGGCAGCTATGCGCAATGGCACTGGAAGATGCAGTATTTGCCAGGTAACATCACGACAAAAACCGAGAGGGTCTTATCAGCTCAGCCAGCACTGCAAGTTAAATCAATGCCCTAGCATGGAGTTCTGGCTAGTGCAAACGCCCGGTATCTGCCAGTCTCGTCCACACCCGTGCACATCCCAGATATCGCACGACAGAAAGGCATTTAGTCATAATCATCTATGTGCGGACCTCCACGGGGACCTCCAGCCCCTTGCTCGGTGCCACAGCCAACGAGAGCACCGAAGCCCGGGGCAGGTACTGCGGGACCCACAGCCGCGCGAGCGTAGCGGCCGAGGTGCACGCGATGGAGATTGCTTGGGAAGCGATGATCCCGGCGATAACGATCCCTGTCGGTGCGGCAGATCCCAGTCCATCAAGTCAGGTTTGTCCAGTTTCGGAAGGGGAGAAGACGGCGAGGGGACCTACCTCCCAGCGGATCGACCACCCTCCATCCCGCCCATGCGCCCAGGATGGACAGGAGCGCCCCTGCGCTCGCCAGCGCATCGGAGCGGTGGTGCGCTGCGGTTGCGAGGAGTGTTGGGGAGGGGATTGGGGAGTCGGAGGCGATGGAGAGGGTGCGGCGGTGGAGGTACGCCTTGACAAGGACGCCGAGGAGGGCGAACCACGCTGCGTCTGGGTTTCCCACCGCACTGTCAACCACCGCAGACACACCTTTCAAAGGTATGGGAATACTCACGAGGATTCAACGCTCCCTCCCCCTCTGCTCCCTCAACCCCTCCTGCGCCGGGAAGGACTTCCAGCGCCCCCCACGCGTGCTTCGCCAACCCCCACGCCGTCGCGCCCAACATCCCCGCGAGCCCCAGCGCTCCCAGGTCGTCCGCCCCGGGCTTCCCGCCCGCCGTGCGCGAGGCGAGGAGGAAGGCGAGCGCGTCCACGAGGAGGTCGGACAAGGCGTGGGTTGCCTCGCCGAGGAGGGTGGAGGAGTTGCACAGCCTGTGTGAGAGGGAGGATGAGAAACGTGTTTGGGGAGAAGGGTAGGGAATGGGGAAGAGGTATTGGCAACGGGGTGACGCACCACCCTGCGAGGAATTTGGAGAGCGAGAGGAGCAGGTTGGCGAGCAGAGAAAGGAACACAATGTTGGATGCGTCCGATGTCGTCGTCCTCATTGTCGTTACAGGAGTCGGGGACATGATGGGCGATGCGAACGAAGGGAGGGTCAGTGTGAATGGCAGACCTGCAATTGGGGCAAAGTCGCAGTGCTGTAAGCGAGTGTCATGTCCGCAGCGTGTTGGGAAGACCCGACCGAGCTGTGAGCGGCTTCTCGCCGCGAATGAGCGATCCTCCGCCGCGTCTTCTTGCGACATATCTCGTCCCGCGAGTGGACCTTAGGCTCCGCTTCAGTTGGTCGTTCCTGCCAGTTCCTGCGGTGCCTGCTGTGCAATCAATGTTGATATTTTCTGTGGTGGTTTCACGCAGCAGATGTGAGTGCTGCGAGCTGTGCGGCTGCCGAAACGAGGAGAACGTGCGTGCCGTTTGCGACGCGAAGGGCGAATGAGGTGGAGGCGAGTCTTACAACGACGAGCAGGACGCATCGCGCCGCCGACTGCAAGTAGCTGCGAATGTTCCGATGAAAATGTTATGGAGGAACGTCTCATTTGAAGTTTGCTGAAAGACCTGTACTGAATCTCTCAAGCCTCAGACCTAACGAGGTTTTGCGGACGGGTGGTGTACAGCAAAGCGACGCCGCAACTGCGCAGGCAGCCCCTGACGGTATGTACGGTTAAGTGGACGATGTACATAAATAGAATGCTCATTATTGGGGGGATTGCATAAAGACGAGGAGAGAGGCGCGATAGAATTGGGCAATAAGAGACAGTGACTAGCAGTGGTTTTCAGGATGGATGCTCCTCAATGGGACACCACGACAATACCGAACGACATGCTTTTGAAAATATTCAAAAGTAAGGTGGTTGGCTGGGTTTTATGTTGGCTCTTCGGGTCAGCTCTAGGACGGACTTGACGCTGACCTTCAACTGAGGCCGGTTTGCCCGTCGCGCTCGTTGTCTTGTCACCATCACCGCCAATCCGCTTGCTCGCTCGACTGTCTCGCTCGCCGGGCATAAATACCCGTTCTCTATGTCTCTTCCTCCTCTCCCTCCTCTATTCTCGTCCTCTTTGAGTTCTCTTCTGACCCGCGCGTCCCCATCGCGGCGCCGTCCATCCGCCATTCTCCCTGGACTGACCCAACCATGCCACTTCGCCCACCACCGCTCCCCCTGCTCCCGCCTGCGCCGGAGATGAGCTTCTTGTTCTCTGCGCGATTTTGGTTACGCTCTTGGTGATAGTGTTACGCGGACCGGACGAGGCTTTTGGACCGGGGTGTAGAAGGGCCGGACGAGGCTTGCTGCACCCCGGTCCGCTGACCCTGTCCCGTACCACTATCGTCGAGAGCGTGACCAAGCTCACGCGGAAGCTGAGTAAGCTTCTCTCTGCGTTGGCGGGCGCAGGGGCGGTGGTGCTTTGCGAGGCGTGCGTGGGTGTGGTGTGATGGCTGGCGAGTGCGGTTTCGGTGGCGGGGAGCACCTGTGAGGAGGAGGAACTGATCGAGGTCCGATCGGGAGGCAGGACAGCGGGAAGGGACAGAAATGCGGTGATCCACGAGCACGAGGTCTTCAGTTCCCCGCCCGCGTAGTACGTGCGAGACGGTTGGCTGCCGCAGTGGGAAGCGGACGGGCATCCCGTCGAGATTCTTTCCCTCCGTGGCGCCCACCGTACGTCGTCCCAAACACTCCCCCTTTTTCCTCCCACCTCACCCGTTCACCCAATCTCACAGCCAACTACCGACTCTGCGCCGCACTTCGACCTCACCTTCACCCTCGGCTATCTCGACATCCCGGCCTTGCTCTCCTCGACCCCCCTTTCCTCTTTGTCGACGCTTGCCCCGCCACGCGCGTCCACGGGACTGCGCCCGAGCCGAGCGCAGGGCTATCCTCGCCCCATAACATGCCCGGCGCGATCTCCCTCCGGCTCGCAGCGCTCGTAGAATAGGAGAGCAAGACACTGTGCTCTTCTTCCCACGTCAGCTACGTGCCGCAGGAGGAGCTAGGTGAGGAGGTGGGCAGATGTGAGGGACGGGAGGGCTGGGTTGTTCAATTGCTGCTGGAATGGGATGGCGGCAGCGGGTTGCATGGTTGGGGCTGAGGGTCCTGGACGTACATAACGCTATTTGTGATGAGGTGCGTTAACAAACCTTCCGTGATTCTCTCCAGGAGCTTGGTTTGACTCAACGTACCCCACCTAGCTGGACAGGTTACGCCAACGCCCCCGGCCTAAAAGAACGCTCTGCATAATCCCTTTGCGTCCCCGTCCCATCCACCCAAGGTGAGTCTTCCATTCCTACAGCTTGTCTCCGCACCGCCTCCCCGGCATGCATGCACGCACGCGCAATGATGAGCGCAAAGTAATCTTTCTCGTCAGACAGAGGGTCCGTGCCGCGCCCGCCGCTTGCGGTTTGAGCGCGCACGCAAAGTCCGCTCTGAAGGACGGAACAACCTTTGAAATATTCTAATCTTCTCTCTGAGCGCGCGCTATATGGGTGTGAGGGGAGGTGCCGGGTGTCGAAGCCCCAAACGAGGAACACGACGCTGACAGCGAAGGATTCCGGTGGATGGACAGATTGTTGATTCAACGCGCGCAGAATGCGCATGTCGACGATTAATGTGCCTTCTTAAAACGTGATCATGAGGATGCCGAGGTCTGCGAGCTCGGTCTGCGAGTGCTGGTCCGGTCACTTATCGCGGCGAGCGTTTTACCGAAAGGTGCAGAACGAACGTGCCCATGCGTTAACATAAGGCCACGGAAGCCGCGACAGTCTCCGAAGCCTACCGCGTATTCAGCCGTGGACTCATGAGATCAGATCGGAGGTGAAGAGGAGCACTTGATCTGCCGCTGTATACGGTTTGACACGGTGGCTGCGCAACCTCTTAACCACCACCACCACCATCATTGACCCTCGCTTTCGACTCGACCGTCCCAGCCCTCGCAACCATCATTTTCGATCGAATCACACAATGCCTGTACCGCAGCTTCCTTGAAGTTCACAAGCTCATCGTCGAGGAGGCTGCCGGTATTTCGCATGCCTCGCGTACACTCGCGATGCCTCCGTGCTTGCCACGCTCTGCCTCGTATCGCGCTACTTCCAAGCATTCGCTACTGCGCTTCTCTATGAGTCGGTCTGGGGACCAGGTCGCGAAGTTCACCTCTACTGTGTCCGCCAACGCCGAGCGCCGCGCCATCACGCATTCGCTTCACTTCGAGTTCACGTTTAAACCGAAGGTACCTCCGAGGTCTCACCCAACACAGCCATACGCAGTAGCGGCCGGAGTAGCTCAACGCCAATCAATCAGCCAGAGGGGCTCTAACTCGTCTAACCTGCTGAATCTCCGCCGGCTTTGCCCCTGCCGCGAAAATCGTGAGCACCTTGGAGTTCGACTTGCGCTGAAGAGCATGTGGACCCGGGCTGCGTACCCATCTGATTCCGGAGCTGCATGCAGTCGACCGTCTAAAAGGCCTCGCCCTTGGCACTCTCTTGCTTAGCTCCTGGGCAATGTCAAGGCCGAGCCTGACGCACCTGGCCATCGTTTCAGGATTCACAGCACGAATTCGCCTACGACATAGGGATAAGGGAGATCCTTAAGTTCTTCTCGGGCTCGTTGACGCTTCAGAAGGTTATCTTTGGCGTACACACGCTTGGAGTCGAGCCCAGTACAAGTGCGCAGGCCGTGAGGGAGACTTTCATTGGCGAGCCGGAAGTGAGGCTGCCTCATCTGCTGAAGAGGTGCTGTTCCGGTGAGGTGTATCTGGGACCGACCGTGAAAATGACTTCTGGTTCATCGATCGCATCTTCGACGTGACGCTGTGGGAGTGGAAGAGTAGCTGGGGACGTGCGCTCTGAACGCGACGGGGATGGATATGAGGAATGTGGGGTTGTTTTTGCGCTTTCTTATGAGATGCCCTGAACGTATGCTGCTTGATCAATGTTGTGGACCGCGACCCGAGGTGTTCTCTCGGGCGGTCTCGTGAAATTACTTCCGCATGCCCTGTATGGCGGACCGACCTTCCATTTGGCAGGAAAGTCGATCAGAGCAGGACAGGTTAGAATCCTGGACGGGGAACAGGGAGCGTGCAGGCCTCTTCTCGCATGATGCGCATGAGGTGTCCTGCGGAGTCGGGGCATGGTTGTTAAGGCAGCCGGTGGCAGTATGCGATGCGATGAAGAAAGGGAAGGCAGGGGCGGATTGCGAGTGAGCCGCCGGTTATCTCGGCTTGAATAATGGTGACGCCGATGGAGGCGAAGGCGAAGGACGGACCAATGCCATCTACAGCGCATCCGGCACTGCCTGACTGCCCGACTTCCGGACGACGTCCCCTCTTCCATCAGCGCACAATCACGCTTTTCTCCATGCACAAAAGCAATTAGAGAGATGCACATGAGCTAGAAATAGCGCTGTACTGAAGACCTCGAAAAAAACAATCCCCTAGACCCGGGTATCTTCCACCGCCATACCCCAACCTCCCCGAAACCCTTCCCCATCTGCCCTCTCAGGACGACCCGCCGCCGACGTCCACGACGGGCACCTCAAACAGCGGGAACGCAAAGACCTCCTGCTCGAGCAAACCCGCCCACTCGCCCGCGGCCGCCGCGTCGTCGTGGCCGCCGCCGCCGCGCTTCTTGTCGCCCTTGTTCTTGGGCGCGAGGTACGCGAAGTGCTCCGAGAGCGCACTGAGCAGCTTTTTGGGGTTTTTGGGATCGGGCTGCGTAGGTGGCGCGTGTGGGAGTTAGAGGAATGGGAAGGGAAAGAGGAAGGGGGGAGGGGAGAAGGGCGTACGCGAAGGACGACAGCGAGGTACTCCGCTGGCAGACCGTAGCGGAGGACGGACTCGACAAAGAGGCGGACGACCTTGAGGTGCACGAGCGCTTGGTACGCCTCGGAGAAGTTTGTCCGCGTCAGGCGGAGGAGGTCGGCCTGTCCCACACCCCGCGCCGCGCTTCATCAGCCCACTGCCGCTCGAGAGATGGGATGGGAGGAACGGGGTTATTGACAGGGCACACGCACCCACAGCTCGCGCTCCGTCTGCGCGGCCACTTGCAGCTCCTGCTGCGACTTCTCCACCTGCTGCGGGTCGTACTCGAAGTCGCGGACGATGAACCTGCGGGCGGGTGGCGCAATCCAGTCGGCGTTCAGTTCCACGCCAAGGCCCAGATGAGGGAAAAAAAAAGAGGGGGGGGGACCGGGGGAGGAAGAA
>JTLS01000438.1:0-19056 GCA_000826855.1 Basidioascus undulatus
CTCATTCGTAGACCAATGTACTTATGTGGTCAATGATTTTTCGCTGTTTTTCCCAGCCCGCACACCCACCCTCGCGCCGGCATTCAGCGCCTCCCCTCCCCCCCGGCGCCGCCCAGGCTCGACCGCCTCGTCCGTCTCCTCCTCCCGTGCGTCGGCGGCGGCGCGCGCCCCGCAGCTCATGGCCCACTCGCCGGGGAAGGCACTCCCCACAACGACGATCACCAGTACGAGCCCCGCATCGTCCCGCCCTGGGTCGGTGTACGGCGCGCAGGCACAGGGTCAGGTACAGGCGCTGGCGGCGTCGGGGGGTAGCGCCGGGCAGGCGTTCTCGGGACTGGCAAGGAAGAGGAGGGAGATTAGTGAGTTGGGAGGTGGGGACGGCGCGGCGGGCGGTTCGGGATCGCGGACGCCTGTCGAGGGCCAGGGCGCGACGGAGCTGCTGAGGAAGCTTGCTTGATGACCACTTGAAAATTTCGATAACGCAGCTCTTTGTCTGTTGGCTGCTATGCGAGGGATTAACGGGCAGATATGAAAAGGATCGTCTAGGGGTAAGGGGACTAGGCACGCCGGGTTATCTTAAGTCGGTCGATGACCATTGCCGACTCTTCGTAGGTTTCGCAGTTCACCACAGAATCACCTGCAATTTGAACAACTGGCCACCTGAAAGTTGATCTCTAAGATTATAAGAAACTTATTCTGAACTGGAGCGCTTGCAGTGCTCGCTCTGCCATGTGTCGCGCACTGATTGCAGCGTGTGGTCGGCTAGTTAGTACTGCAACGAGGCATTGGCCTATATTCGACGCCTTATCATTTAAGATATGTTCCTTAAGCCATTCATTCAAATCAATGAAGACATGGAAACTGCAGACATTTTGAGGCAGGTTTTCAGGCTACACTGCCGGAGCTGGGGCATGTGGGACAAGTTACGTACACCCGACCAGCGACATTGACATGGTCTGCCTGCATGTTAGAAGAACAAGGCCAGCGCAGTTTCCGAAGACTTCCCAAAGATTCTACCGCCCTCGTCAGGTGGGCCAGTGGGGCAAATAATGCGTCATTCTTGCACGCGACGGTGCGGTGGACGTCGGCTACTGACTCACGCTTCCACTCCATCTTGTCCGCATACCATCATCACCGCTAGTCATCTCTCACATCAATCCTCTCCTTCACCTCCCTTGCCCCAATGCCCACTCTCATCCAACTTCCCGTCGAGATCTTGAAGGAGATTCTCTCCTACGCCTTCATCGAGCTTCCCGCACCAGGAGAGACCCTTGATCGGGGCACAAGGTGACGCCACCAGAGGAAACGACTTTACTCGTATGCCAACACATCACGCCCATCGCAGAGCCTATCTTCTCGAGCTTCGTTGTCATCCAGTCACGCTCTCACCGGGACACCGTCAGGAAGCACACCATCACCAGCTCGGGCCAGCAGCAGGCCGCTCGTTGCCGCTCGCTCATAATCAAAACTCCGTTTCAGATGCGCTTTATACAGCTGTACTGCGCTCTTTCGATAACCTGAGATGCCTCGAGTTCAGCTTCGACTCCTACATGCGGTCACTGAAGAGCGTCAAGACCATGCTTTCGGCTCTTCAATGCCTCTCACCACATCCCCCACCGGGTGGATTACCCAGATAACGTAATGGACGCGGTTCTTAAAGGCGTAGGCGATATGCTTAACTGTTGGTCATCAAAGGAGGCCTGCTGGCGGTCAGTCTCAGCTTGGACGACTGGAACTTCCTCTCAAAGCATGTTGGCCTGGATATCTCACACGTCAGCGTCGCCACTTTACGTTTTCCTAATACTCTATAAAACTACACCTTATTTGAGTCGATTCTTCAAAATCGCCATTTGACACTCCTTCGTCTCTGCAATCAACTTGACCTTCCTGCATTTGCCCTGTGCTGAATGGCTCGCTCTTCAGTCCGACTTGAAATCCTTGGGTGTGGATGAAGTCTACAAGAGGGAGGACTGGAAAGTTGACATGAAAGTCGTGCGAGCAACAAGGACTGAGGACATGGAACTTTCGAGGGGGGGGTGCGCACGGCAGGAGGAAACCATGAGCACGGCGTTTGGACCATCATGTATGGGGGCGGTTGCTTGGCTCTAAATGTGAACCTTTTTATGGGTACCTTAATGCAAAACGGGTGAAGTGAGACATTCCCTTCTCCTCAAGATCTGTTGCACAGTGTCGGCGGACGGACTGTGCAGAGGCGCCACTCTCAAGCGTCCTGTGTGTTAGGAATCGCTGGTTGTTCTTGATGACCGTGCTTATACAAAATCAATCTACTTTGCTGGAAGCGGGAAATACGAGTTCCGCTCCCCTTCTCGAAGATCTTTGCATAGCCCAAGCAGTCGATTGGGGCGTGGCATGGCAATACTACGCTTCGTCTGAGTGCCTTCACTGCCAGAAGCTGAAGTCTCTTCAGAAAGTCTTTATTTCGGAGTGAGTGGGTTGCCAAAAGTGCTGCGAAGCGGCGCAAGAAAGGTGAACCTCTCATGGGCAGTGCAAAACGGGCAAACATCTAAGCGTACCTAAGCAGAGGGCCTCAAATTATTCAGAAACAACAACTGAATATTGGAATATTTAGTCCATAAGTCCTCTGCCCCGCTTTTCCCCGCCCAAAGGACGTCCCACTCCTGGTCGAGGCGACGTTCATCCGCCACAAGGCTCCGTCCGCCTCTCGACCTCAATCTTATCAAACCGGTCCCAAAGCTCTAAAAGCTTTCTCTCAATCCCAATCATCTTGTCGCTCATCTCGTCCAACTCCTCCACAAGCTCGCGCAGCTTGTTGTCGTCAACCTCATCGATGCACGGCGTTGTCTTGTCCAACCTCAAGAACTCCCGAGATCCATTCGCTGGCGGACCTGAAGAGAAAACAGCAGGTCGCGGCGAGGAACTTCGAAAGCGCTGTGGAGTTGCTTGAATATGCCGACCTCATCGTGCGGCTCTTTGACGCCCTCTCAAATTTCCCCACTTTTCTCGACGTCGATCTTCGCCTAGAGGTGCCATCCAGCCGTCTTCAGAATTCTACTGCATGGGGGCCCGTGCACGATGGGCAGCCCCTCGAGCATCTCCGGTCGCTTTCAATCGGAGGCGCGCTCTGGCCCGTCGCGCCGTTCGTAGCCTTCTTCATCGAGCGCTCAATCGCCGCGTCTTCGAGCTCCCTCCGCGCACTGAGTATCACCTCGGAGAGTCCGTTCTTCACAATCCCATTCCACGTGATCATGCCCCCTTCACCAAACTTTTACGGCCTCACCTCCCTCTCGCTGCGTAAAATCGCTGTCCACTAGCCCCGCGCCTTACACAATCTCATCATCTCCCACCTCGTCTCCGTCTGCGTCGCGTCCCTCGACGGCCTTTCGCAATCACCACTCTTTCAAGGCCTTCCCTCAACGGCACTCCCGCATTTCCGCCATCTGGCATGCAGCATCCCGGACGCATGCGTGCTCCGCTCCGACGCGCGACCTCCGCTGAGCGAACTCGACGCCGCGTGGGGCGTGGGTCCTAAACACCCTTCGGACCCTGCTCAACCTTGTCGAGCGTGTTAGCTCCCTCTGAGTGCGCTGCGGATGACACCCGACAGCGGGGTTGGTATGCAGAACGGCTTGCTTGCACTCGCGCCGTGCCTGTACGACTCACTCGAGTATCTTGACTTCCGGGGCGACGCGGCCGGCCGCGGCCTGGAGCAGACACTTACGGTGTGTGCGTTTCATCCGATCGTCCGACTCGCCTTGCGTCTTTTCACCTCATCTCGCAAACTGACTTTCCTTGCCGCCTGTGGAGCAGCCCCAGATCCTCGACGGTGCCTTCGCGCCCTTCACCCGCCTGCGGTGTCTGAACTTTCATCTCCCCCGAACAAACCCCCACGTCCCTATCGATTTCGGGCATCGCTCCCACTTCTCCGGAAATGAAGGCGTTCCGCCAGATCCTTCCTCGATCGTGCCCCTCCCTCCGCGTCATTGCAGACAGCCAGATGATTTCCGAAGTCCGATGCGGCGCGGAGGAAGGTCGGGTAACGATCAGGGAGCTCGGTTCAAAGATGGAGGTGTGATGATGCAGCGCGAAATAAGGCGGCTTACACTTTGAGGGGGGAGTGTCGTGTGGGAGTCGGGATGGATTGCACTGAGTTGCATGAGCGTTGCGGACAATAAGGAGCGAGGAGGGTATGTTTGTGGCCGTCATTTGCTTTTGCAGCATATAAGTTAGACAGATGAACAAAGGGATGGGAAAGCACCCAAGTCGCGCCGAGTCGAGCTCAATAATATATGGACCTCGACGTTTGATCCTGCCGGCAGAGGACCTTACGTAGCGGCCCTGTGCAAGCAAACGCCTCGTCACCTTTGCCTCATAGGGACTGGCCAGTATTACTATGAGAGATCGACCAGTGTATCCGCTTTCTGATTAAAGACGCTACGTCGAACGTCAACCCCCGTGGTGGGGCAATGTCGGTCCGAACACGTTGGTAGCGGCGACTAGGCTGCTTCATGCGTTCAGGTGGGCCGGAAAATCCATAAGCGCAAGTCCATCGGCATCGTTCCGTAGATAAACGTAAGAGAGCAACAACAAACCCCAGAAAGAAAGAGAAAAGTCAACAAAAGAAAGTGCCTTCACGTCAATGCAGCACCGGATTTCTCGTGCTGTGGCGCGGCAAGCGCGACGTCTTCCACGGCCTGATCCTTGACGCTCCCGCCCTCCGAGTCGGTCGGAGGAAGACTCATCCTCGCCTTTTGCGCCCGGTGACGCCTGTCGAGGATGCGGACAGCTATTGCGACGACAAGCTTTACCCGGAACACCGTGTCAGTCTCCGTACAGGCGCCAGGACCCGACTGAAGGACGAGTTACGGAGACGGCACCGCAAACGATCATGGCAATCATGCCCTTTCGGACTGGTTAAAGCGGGAGGACGTCAGAGTTGAAGTGGCGCTGTGAAAGGCACGGCGATGGCCACCAAAGACGTACAGCGAGGAGCATCGTTAGCTGGGTACAGGAGGATGGAGTAGAAGGAGTTGAGAACGCCCGACATGACGTTCTGTGCCAGCTCGTCAGTCGCACATCGATTGAACTGGCAGAGCTTGCCGGGCGCGCACCATGCCGGCGAGGGTGACGCCCCGCTGAAGGTCGTTATCGCATGCCTCGTTTGCCTGTTATGAGCGATCGTGCTCGGCGTCAGCGTTGTTCCCGTTGTTGGGTGCGGAAAAAGACTCGCCCAGGCGAAGTTGGATCCTTGGCCTGCACGAATCGAACAGTGGGCTCAGTCTACCCATAGGTGATCTGATTAATCTCACCGTTGCGAACGTACCGGCATACCCCGCGCCTGCAAGGTAGAACGCGACTGCGAGTCCACGTATCAGCACCCTAATTACCTCGCGAATGAAGCAATACACCCACAAAATTGTACTCCCCGAGGCACGTCATACACGAGGAGGATGATCGACGAGATCCACAGGCAGATGACCATGAAGACCTGCGTCGCGCGCCACGTGAGTTTGACTGACAGTCAACGTTCGTGATACAGGAAAGAAGTGCCACCCACGTTCACGTCGAAGCGGTCTTTCCTCCAATCAGTGTACAGTCCCTGCGCCACAGAGAGGGTCAGCCGTGAAAAGCAGAAGCTTGCCTAGAAGGCGATCTTACACCAAGAACTGCGCAGACGATCGCGACGGCGGTGAAGCCCTGAGGAAAGACCTCAAGCGTGAGAAACAGCATCCTCATTTCTGGGAAAGGGACATACAGAAGGCCAGTAGTTCGCCTGCGTGTTTCTCATAGGTTGGTTGGCACTCGCCGTGAAAGGGAAGAGAAGACATAAAGAAGCGAACCTGGACACGCGAGTATCCGATAGAGGGGTCTCTCATCCTTCCAACAGGAGTGAAACACAAGTTAGCAGAGCACGAGGAGCCACAGTTCGCAACGCTCACCAAATGCCCATGAGAGAGTTGATTCCGAACGCTGCGAAAACGACGAATCAGTCTGCACATTCCTCTGCTGCAAAAGGCAGCGCAGACGTACACTCGAGCATGGACGTGACTGCACCCAAACGTTGTTCAGCGCCGAGCGACAACCATACGGTCCACGGAACGTGCGACGCACCCATGAACAAGCACCCGAACGCCCAGAACTGCCACGACCTAAAGACGCGGTACAGCGACTTGAGCGTGATCTTCTCCTTGGGCGCCTTGGGCGGCAGGCGCGATACGACGAGCTTCTTCTCCTCCTCGGTCAGCCAGCGCGCGGTCGTGGTCGCTGGCGTGTCGGGGAACTGCGAAGGGGAGCGAGGATCAGGTGCGCGGGTAAAAGAAAAGGTTTGAGGGAAACGGACTGTGAAGAAACCGTAGATCGCAATCGGGACAGTGATCAGACAGTCGATTACGAAGAGCCTGAAGCACAGCGAGTACGTTCAGTATGCGTTGTCTGCTTGCGAGAGAGGTGGGACCTACTCACCACCGCCAGCTTGGAAAGCCTGCGTGACCGTCGATAGTTTCGAGAATCGCCGCTTGCATGATGCCGCTGAAGAGGGTGCCCAGCTGTGCAGAGCAAGCGAACAAGGCCTGCAAATCACAACAACCGAGTAAGTGTGCGCCTTCTGCCAGTCTGACCGGGCTGCATGCGCACCGAACGCTTCCCGAGTTCCGTCCCCTTGTACCATGATCCCAGGATCCAGTGCCCGCCTGTGTGCCCGAGAGAGTGTGAGCGCGCATAACTTGCCGTTTCTCAGTCAGGCGCAGACACGTACCGACGAAGGTAGAGCTCTCGGCGATAGCTTCTGATCACGCCATGATGGTGAGACCGCATCTCAGAATTGAGCAGGCTAAACAGACCACGCACGGAAGAATCGAATGACCATGATGTGCTTGTAGTCCTTAACGAATGCAGTCAAGAGCGCTGTGAAAGCATCGGGTTAGAGCGTCGTTTGGGTATTGAAGGACAGGCGGCTTACTGAGGATGCCCCATGTGAGGTTCATGGCTGGAAACCATATCCGCGGCTGAACGACTTGCAGCATCAGGCTGCGGGCAGTGGGCGTTAGTTGGGAGAAATGACAGCCGCCGTCGCAGCAGCTCACTTTTGGGGTATTTGGCCTGCCGCGCATAAGGGAGAGAGGTCAAGATAATACAACTCGAAGATATTGTGGACGAGCTATCTCAACGAACCAATGATGTAGCCAGCTGTTCAGCAACGTCAGCTTACGCGGGTGGAGAAGAGGGAGCTGGGGTCCTGCGCACCGGTGAAAATGGAATTGATCTGATTCAACTCCTGTATACCGCAGGTGATTAGCAATCCTTATCAACCCCACTTCTGAAACGTGCTCCTACATTTCCATACATGCCGAGATCCTAAGTGGCAAGTCACGTAGTCTGAGTGACTGGCTGACAGGACGTTACTGTTAACCACGTACTTCCTTCATGCCACTGAGAACCGTATGTGTCATTATAAGTGTGGTGTAGAATATCCGAGAGCTGCCTTACGCAAGATAGCTATTACTCAGGTTGGCACGGTCGACTGGTGGACAAACCTATCAGTCTACCCAGCAACGTCTGACACATCTCGAGCAACGAACGATAATTTGACCAGCTAAGGAAGAAAAGTCAGTTTCAGACCGGCACAATTCTGAAAAAGAACCCACTATGCCAGCATTGCATATGATAGAATGAAGAAATCCTGCAGGAAGACGCAGAGGTGTGTTGAGCGCTGAAGGCGGGTTGCGGGAGACCTGCACTACCTACGATTTTCCTGACTACCTTCCTCTCCGCCTTCTGTTCAGGTGACATCTTCTTGGAGCTGAAGAGGGCTTTGAACACCATGATTCGGGTATCCTGAAAGGAGAATGGGTGAGGATTGAAAAGCGATGCAGAGCGGGAGGCGGCCAGGGAGATAGCGGAAAGACGAACCGTCACGGTCAGACGAAGCTTCACACGGGTATCCGACCAGAATTCCTCGTATCTCGTGGAGCAGTCCCGAGGCCGGGGATCACGAGGCGACAACGAAGCGAGCGAACCTTGTCAGCTAGCCGAGGATCGCTGAGCCCGAATCCCAACGAAGGAACGTAGATAGTTGGTACGGTGTGAAGAGACGTCAGCACAATACGGAGTGTGATTGAGATGATGGCAGAGGCAAGAACAGTCGACTAAATATCGAACGAGTCGATCCAAGGCGTGAGAAAAAATCACGTGGTTTGAACCTCCAGGCCCTGACTGCCGTTTCAGTCAGCTTACCCACAGCTCTTGAAACGGCTGTAATATATCATAGGAACAACAGCTTATCGTTCATCGCTGGAAATCCACGCTGCAGAGGAGCTCGGCTCTGAGGCGGCGAGCCGAGGTCGGGGCTGTGCGGACATCGCATAATTACGTCTCCTGACCTGCCCCAATCGCGATTAGACTAGCGCGGTTGCCCTCCTCACACTCGCATCTCGATTCGCAGATTATACATCGCACAACTCTCATAGCACTCACATTCGCTATATCAAAGATACTCACCCACTTTCACATACCCAATACTCACATTTCCCCATGTCCTGGAAAGAAGTCGCGGCGTCGAAGCAAGCCGCTCGGCTCGCAGCGATCCCGAAGGAGTGGATCCTCGCTCAACCGCCCTCGGACGACGTCAAGGACGTGACGGGCGTTCCGGCTGCGAGCGGTATCCTCACCCCCAAAGAGCTCGAGATCACCGAGACGGAGGTTGTGGGGATTCTGGCTAAGCTCTCCAAAGGCCAGTGGACCGCTGTCGAGGTCACCACCGCGTTCTGCAAGCGCGCTGCTATCGCACAGCAGCTGGTGCGTTGCTTGTCTCATGTTGCTCTTTACCGGAGACCTCATCGCTCTGGAGGTTCATACAGGTCAACTGTTTGACCGAGATTTTTTTCGAAGAGGCGCTCGAGCGGGCCAAGGAGCTCGATGCGTACTTCGCTAGGCACCGCAAGCTTGTAGGACCGCTTCATGGCCTGCCAATCAGCATCAAGGACAACTTCAAGATCAAAGGTAGCTTAACATTTTCTGAATCCAAAGGCTCAGATGTGGGGCTAACGTCTGGCCTGCTCCCTGCAGGCTACGACGCCACCCTCGGCTTCATCAGCTGGTCACATCAGCCTGTTCAGGAAGACTCGGTTCTGATCCAGTTCGTCTGTCGTAGTCTTGGTCCCTTCTGTCTCCGCTAATAAAATTCGCCCCAGACTTCTCCGTGAAACGGGAGCAGTTCTATACGTGAAGACGAATGTCCCTGTGCGTGCTGCGCGATAGCCCGTCCCATGCGCCTCCGTTCTTGACGCTCTCCTTGCAGCTGGCTATGATGCGCGCAGAGACTGAGGTGCGTCTGCTCATAACCCGCGGCTGGTCACGCGCTGATGTGGAATCTGGGTAGAACAACGTCTGGGGCCGTACTTTGAACCCCTACAACCGCTTGCTCACCTCCGGTGGGTCGAGTGGTGGAGAGGCGGCCCTTATCGCTTTGAAAGGTGCGTTTTACCCGAAGAACCTTGGCAGAGAGGCTTGCTAAACTACCAGGACCCGACAGGCAGTCCGCTGGGCGTGGGCACCGATATCGGCGGTTCTATCCGCATTCCAGCCGTACGCCGCTGTTCCTGCCGAGTGTACGAGCGCTGCCAGGGCACTGACTGGTACGCACCTATAGTCGTTTGGATACCAATATGGCCTTAGACCTAGCTTCGGCCGTTTCCCTACATACGGTGCCCGAAGCGGTATGCCGGGCCAAGGTGCGTCTCTTTCGTGCTGCATTAGGCCGCAACGCTTGTTGACCTTCTCTGCGCATGTCCGTAACGCAGAGGCTGTAAACTCGGTGAACGGGTGAGGAACAGCCGCAATGTCCGTCCACAACTTGCTTCCTGCTGACGTCGTCCGACAGTCCCATGTCTCCCTCTCTCTCCGCCATCGAGGTGCGTGTCCTCCTTTCCCGCCTCCGTCATTCCTCGCTGACCATCGCCCCCAACCCAGCTCTTTGCCCGCACAGTTGTCTCCTCCCAACCCTGGCTATACGACCCCAAAGTGCTTCCCATCCCCTGGCGCACAATCTCCCTCCCCGAGAAGCTCTCGTTCGGCCTGATCCGGCACGATGGCAACATCACGCCGCACCCGCCCGTCCGGCGCGCGCTCGACCGCCTCGTCCGCGCGCTCAAGAACGCCGGGCACGAGATCATCGAGTGGGAGCCGCTCGGACATAAGCGCGGCGCGGAGCTGCTCGCGAAGCAGTTCTTGGCGGATGGTGGGGAGGTGGGTGATTGCGAGACTGAAGGACGAAGATGCTGGAATGCTGAGATGGTTGGTTGGGAACAGAGCATCAAGAAGCAGTTCTTCCTGTCAGACGAGGTGGGTTGACCCTTCGCTCCGCTGTTCGCAAGGTGCTAATCAACGCTTCTTAACAGCCTTTACCAGTGAGCTCGCGATCTCACAGTCGGTTTGCTTTTCGAGGCTGACAGCAGCTCCAGGCTCAAATGGCCGACTACTTTGCCTCGACTGCGCCCAGCGTCTACGAGGTGCGTCTAGTGCTCTCCTGCGGTTTCGACAGGCCGCTGAACACGTCTTCCTTTCCAGATGTGGCAGCTCCATCTCGAGCGCAATGCGTGGCAGAAAGAGTACCTCGAGGTAGATCCGTCCCGTATCTCGACCAGAATCGTCATCGCTGACATTAGTATCACCGTACACAGCATTGGAAGCAGTCCGCAGAGCGGACCTGCACCGCCCGTCCCATCGACGGCATTCTGTCGCCCACTACGCCCTTTGCCGCTGTCGAGCAGTGCGTACATTAGCGATGGAATATTCCGCAGTGCGATTAGACTGAGAGCTGTTTCAAATCACAGCGAGAAGTTCCGTTACGTCGGCTAGTGCGTCTGCACTCTTGCTCCCAGCCGAGACCCTGGAGCTGACTTACGCGAGCGTCGAACAGCACTGGAGTGTGAGCGAACTGCCTTTTCACTCGACCTCCGCTGAAGCTGATTTCCCTTTACTCTGAAGGTGGAACGTCCTAGACTACAGCGCCATCACCTTCCCCGTCCACCGCGCAGACCCAAAGCTCGACTTCGTCGACAGGGATTTCAAGCCCGTCAGTGAAGACGACGCTGCTATCCAGGCGCTCTGTAAGCTGCGCTTTCCGACCAGTGCGACATGAACGCGGCCTGACAGAGCGGACCTGCCCTCCCAGACGACCCTCAAGTCTACGCTGGCGGGCCGGTTGGGTTGCAGCTCATCGGCGGCAGACTGGAGGAGGTTCGTCTGACATGTTCAAATGAACTAAGAGGACTCACTGATAGGGCCTGGTTTCTACAGGAGAAGGTCATTGCGATGGCGGGCGTTATTGAGAACGCACTGAAAGCCTCGAACTAGATGGACATTGCAGCTATTTTTTGGTTTTATATTCACAAGCTCTCAGACGATCTCAGGTTTCCTTGGGATCTTCATGCGGCATCTCGAATATATTCCTTAGTTGAGCTTTGTCCGGCAAATCATATGACCAACCTGCCTGTAGGGACCTGGTCATGGGTCGTGAACCGAAAACGTTCGTTGCCTTGGCAGTGTTCCCTTGCGTCTGCGGCTCTTCAGTATTCTTGCCAGTATAAGGCTGTAACTCGTAAGTAGTCTCCTGCATTTCGCGATTCTTCTAGCCTATATGCGGGGACCGTGCGCGCCTTAACGCCATGACGCACGTTTCGCTCCAACTCCCGACAGCAGTACTACGCCTCGTTGGGCCGGCCACGGTTCTCTGCGCCCAATACTCACCACACCCACTCAACTACTTTCAGTACCCTGTATCGCATCATTAACAAGACGCTCTCACTTCATTCGACATGTCGAGCTGTTCGACACTTTTCGACTTCCCTCCGGAGGTTCACCGACATCTTTTCACGTCTTCCTTTCAAGGATCGCCTGGGTGCCAGCTTCATCTGCAAATCTCTTCGACCCAGCGCCATCACGTCGCTCTACACCAATGTGGATCTCACGCACAAGGACCCTTCCCGCGCCGCCATGCGGCTGGGCTCTTTCGCTCATGCGCTCGAACAGGCGCCATCGAACGGCGCCTTGGTGCGGACGCTCTCCGTCTTCATCCAAGGCGTCGAAGCCATAAGGGAATGTCAAGCGGCGTATTCGATCTTCGGTCATCTCACTTCGCTTCGTACTCTCTCAATCGAATACCATCCCGGACCGGAGAGCTATGCATCGGCGTCAGGATCGACCCTCCAGGCCTTACAAGGCCTTTTGGAGGCTGCCGTCCAGATGAGCACACTGTCCAACCTCACGGTGAATTTCGGTGGGCATGGCCCTCAACCCGCCTTCGCAAGCGGGCTGTCATCTGTGACGGCACCGCTTCACACTTTCAAAGCTGAGGGTTTTGCATCTTTGACTGGCCCCATCGCTACTACCGTTCGTTCGATTATCTGTCTTTCACCTCATCTTCAGTGCCTCAGCCTCGTCTGCGAGACGCCGCGTAACAATAGTCCGGTCGTGTCGGAGCTCCTCGAGTCCTCGGCGAATGCAGACAGCCTGTGCTGCCTCACCGACGTTCACATTGAGGGAGTCAACTGCGATACCGACGTTCTCTCGGATTTCATCGGGCGTCAGGGAAACATCCGTCGCATTTATTTGCGTTCCATCTATCCGCGCCGTTCCACCCTCGAAGTCCCGCACATCAATCTTGGTGACAACATCCTTCCGCATCTTGGAGCCTTCGGCGGTAGTTTCGACGACTGTCTAGCTGTCTTGGAGTCGACCAAGCTATCCATCTCGTTGAAGAGCCTCACGATGTGGAACGAGCCGCGGCAGGTCCGACACATCGGCTTGGGCGAAATTCAATCGTTTATGTCCCAACTCCCGACGACGCTTCTTCATCTGCGCATTCACAACATGCCGCTCGACAACCCGGCCGCGGACGCGAGCTTCCTCCAGATCCTTGCCAGCCGCGCTCCTCTCCTCAAGGTCCTCGTCCTCACCGACGCCTATCGCCGGGATGAAGTAGAGGTGGAAGTGCGTTCAGCCTTGCACGGTGATCATGGTGCGACACTAATTGCTATCTCACCCTTTGGGCCTTCCTGCATTTAGCTCGTAGCCGAAGCGCTGGCACCGCTCAAGCATCTGGAGGTCCTACATTTGAGTCTCTTCACCAAGATGCACTCCAGGGAGTTTCTGGACTACACCGACCTCGCGCCGCCGCTGGCTCGTCGCCTACCCGCTCTTGGGCGGTGGGTACAGCCGTTGCGCAACAATGACGGGGAGGTGGAGATGTATGGGTTGGAAGAGTTTTCTGATGATGAGCTGTGAGATCGGGGCGGAAGGGCGGGTTTATGCACTTTTTTGCTTGTTTCTCCGCTGTCGGCTGAGCCGTGGCATACCTTGTACTGGTTTAACCGATGGGCGGCATGGTAGAAAATTCTGCGGATGTACGGCATCCATAGGTTCAGAACAAAAACTCCAGGCATCTCTTAGATACTCAGGTGGCGGCTGCACCCTTGTGCGAGTGCCAAATGCAACTCACGCCGCCGGGTCTCAGCTCCCCTAACCCCTTACTCTGGCTCATAACACCTGCTTTGTGTAGTATTTGGATTCCGTAGTTTTATTTTATTTTTTTGGTCCGGCAATTCTGCTTCATCGGCACATCTGAGTTGTTTAGCTGTGGCAGTGTGGTCTTGCTGGATGGCAAGAACAGGTCGCAATCTGGCATTCTTGTTCAGCTAGCTATTTTCCATGCGCGTTGTAGATACAGCAACAGAAAATGATATGTTTTATAATTCCACCGCATCACAAATGGCTCATGGTGGGTCACGTTCAACCGAGGTGAGTGCGGAGACTTCTGAAGCACCTCACTGTCCGGGCGGTTCATTCGGCTCTCTCGTGCGCAATTACCGACCGCATCGTAAGGAAGCTGTGAGAACCAATATCGGGGGCTCCATGGAATAATTTTAGGTTCCTAAGGTGTCCTTTCATCTTACAGTTTAGACGAGATCAGCAAGCACATGATTGTGTTTCGGGCTGACAAACTACCCGTCTCTCCCTCTTTCCTTGTTTGCCGGGGGTCTCCGTTCGACGAAGTGGCCCTCACCGAAGGGCTTTCAGCCCTTGCCCGGCTCGCCGAGCTCGAGTCGTCGTTTACCCCTCAGAGGAGGAAGAGGCGGGGCGCCTCTCAACGATCTCCGGGAGCTAGGGACAAAGTTCGACTGCATCGTCTCCCCCGCGAACCCCTACGGGCGGATGGACGGCTCGTTCGACTCCTCCATCTCGCTGCTCTTCTAACTCAAGTCGGACTACTTCTCTATCACGCGCACCGCTCAAACGGTGTTGTACGTGCGCTGGAAGGGTTATGCTCCGCCAGGGACGTGCACGCTCTTTCATATTTCTGACGAGATCAAGGGCATGAACCCTTTCGGGGCACGCTACGTCGCGTGCTGCCCGAGGATGCGCACGCCCGAGGACGTCCTGTGGAACAGGGAGGTGTGTACAACTGCGTCTGGTCGCTCCTGAACGAACTGGACTCACACAACAGCGCTGCAGCGGAGGGGGACATTATTAGGACGGTGCACATGCCCGGCTGGCGACCCGCGTCGGGAAGGTCTCCCCCGAGCGGTTCGCGGCGCAATTTGCGCTCACGTGCAAACACTTCGAGATGGCGAGCAGGGTTCCGGAGCGGTGGAGCGCGTTGGAGTGGGTGGAGATTATGAAGGAGGTCGAGGAGGTCGAGGGGACCCATAATCTGTGACCATATGACGAGAGCTGCTATTGCGTTGGGGATTGCACTGGCGTCGTCGCTTAGTAGTTAAGAAAGTCGGCAGAAGCAGTCCTGTACAGTCCCAACATTCCCTATCACTAAACATACACACACACACACACATTTCTCTGGAATCAGAGGGGGCAACGAGCAATGAGCAGGCGAGCGCCGAGGCAGCCGCTGTAAAACGGGACTAACAGACCCATGGCACACGTGAATAAACATCAAGTCCTCAGAGGTTCTACAAAGTACCACGCGCTGAGAAGCGCCTTCCTCTTTCATTACATAGCAGTGACGGCGCGAAGAGCCGCCCGCACCCGGCACACCAACTCGCATAGCAGCCCGTCCCACACCTCGAAGCACGCGCAAACCTGAGTGGCGGTGGTTGATCAACGAGCCCAAAGTACAACACGGAGCGCGGCCATAACCATGCCCAAAAAGGGTATCAAGAAAATGCGAGGGAACGTTCACGCCAGCCAACGCTGAGCGATGCGAGAGCGCGGAACAAAGCGAGGAGTCAAGGCAGGTTGATGTGCGATGCGAGAGATGGCGAAGAGGCAAGGGAAGACCGGAAGAAGGGGAGAAAGGAGGAAAAAAAGCAGCATGGTGATCGATCAGCTCCCCCCGCCGGAGCAGCACGACGCACGGGCGGGCGCGGGGGCGTGCGCTGGGGCGGGCGTGAGCCACACGCCGGGCGGGGTCATGCTCCGCTGCGGCGCTGGCGCGGGCGGCGCGGGGTGGTCGTGCGGGTGCGGGTGCGGGTGCGGGTTGTGCGGGTTGGGGTGATGTGGTGCGGAGGGGAAGGCAGAGGAAGAGGCGGAGGAGGCTGTGAAACGGGGGAACTGCGCAGGTGGGCGTTGGGGGAGGTCAGCGCGCCCTTCGTTTGTGGAGTAGATGGCGGGAGAACGGGAGGGAAGAATAGATGGAACGGCCACGGGCGAGGGAGGAAGCGGGAGAGTGCGTAGTGGGGGTGAAAGAGAAGAAGGGAGGACTGGAAGGGGCAGGGAAGGAGGGAGAGAGGAATGGAACACGCACCCAGTGTTTCCGACCCGGCGGTAGACCAAACAGCGGTTTGGCCATCGCCTTCGTGAGCGTAGATGGGGACATCGGCCTAACGATCTCCTCGCCAGCGTCTCCCAGATCATTGGTTTCCCTGCCCCCACCACAGCACGACCCCGCCGCCGGCCTCGGCTGTTCCGCCGGCACCGGCGCCGTCCCCGGCTCCTCGCATGGGCACCCTCCGCCGGCGCCATCGCCGCACTCGCACGCCCCGTCCTCCTCCGCGGCCATCCTGGGCAGCTCCACAATGCCCCCATTCCTCGGATCGTACAAGTTCGCCTGGGCCCACCCGGCCGGGGCGCCCGCGGCCATGTCCGCGAGGGAGGCCGGGCGGCCCGCAGGCGGGTAAGGCAGGAGGGCGCTAGCGTGCGCGAGGAACGCGTTGAGGTCTGAGCAGCCGCAGTCGGGCGCGGTGGAGAGGGACGGGTGGTTCGGCGGGAGGGTGGGGACGTTGTGTACTAAACACCCGGGGCAGGCGCAGGAGGGCCCGCAGCGGCAGGTCGAGAGGAGGAGGGACGCGTGCGGGAGGGGGTGGGCCGTCGGCGGGTGGGGGAGGGCGGACAGCGCGGGGAGGAGCGAGGATGATGATGAGGGCGCGGGCGCGGAGGTGGATTGCGGGCCCGGGCCCTGCCAGAAGTGCTGCGAGATCTGGTCGAGGAGATAGTTTGCGGCGGGGGCGGAGGGGTTCGAGGAGCCGCAGCACCCGCCCATGGACGCCCCGGCGGCGGAGGTGGATGCTTGAGGAGGGCCCGAGCAGCATCCCCCTCCCCTGCCGCCGCCGCCCGACCTGCCCCCACAGCAGTCCTTCCCGACAGGCAGGCCCGCAGCGGCCTTGGCCTTGCGCTTCGCAGCGCAGTGGCACTTGCCGCCGACTTTGCAGCGGCAGGGGTTGAGGAGGGCGTCGACTGTTGCCCAGTCCATCCGCGTCTCACTCAGTCCTGAAGATCCACTCGAGAACAACCCACTAGGCGAAGATGAACGCACCCCGCATCTCCTCTGGCCGCTGGCTCCCGCTTGCGGCGTCCGCCTGCGGGACGTGCACGAGGATCGCGTCCTTGAGGCCGTTCGGGTGGGTCGGGACGGGAGGGAGGGGGGCGCGCGTGCCTGTGCTACCCAACATCGGATCCTAGATGCCTCTAGACGGAAGTCAAAGGGAGATTGACACGTACCCGTCTTCTTCTTCTTCGGCGGCGGCTCCACGAGCCCCTGGCGCAAGCGCTCCTCCTTCTCCAGCCGCTTGCGCTCCTCCTTCGCCTTGACCTCCTCCGAGCGCTCGGGACACATGCACTTGGTGTGCACCTGTTCGTCACCCATATATTCAGTCAGGGATGCTGGCGTGAGGGAGGGAGATGGGGCAAGACGGGATCGAGCAGCGCACCTTTTTGAGCTTTCGCAGCTCACGGCATTTCGCGCACTGCGTCGGCGGCCGGCCCTTTTTCTTTACCTCGAACAGCGGGCGGTCGCTGTGGTGGCATGATGAGGAGCGGTGGCCCTTGATGCAGGTCGCGCTGGAGGGTCGAGGGTCGAAAGGAAGGAGGGCGTCAGCAAGTGAGCGCGCGCGCGTTTGTGGACGGCCAGTCGGGGTCACTACCAGCAACCGGCGTTGCCCAATGCGTAGGGGAGCAAAGGGAAATGGAGCCCTAGACGCACCATGCGAGTTTGATATCGTTGATGTACGGCTGCTCGCCATCGCCGCCCGAGTCCATCAGCGGTCGTCCTCGCCCTTGGACCGACCAGGGGTGGACGCACCATGACGCCTGTATCTCCCTCAAATCGCTCACGACAGGCTCAGAAATGAGGCAGTGTACGACTGGTGCGCGTTTTTGTAAGGGTGAGCGCGAGCAGTCGTGATGGTCGAGGATCAAGGACGACGGTGGGGGTGTTGAGGCTGAGCAGCAGGCGCATGGGCACGGTAGGTAGCGCTTCCTCGGACAGCCCGCGGGCGGGAGCGATTTCTGCTCGCTGGTCACCCTGGGCAACGCTCACGAGACCCTGAAGATGCTGAAAAATGCAACTTAATGAAAAGGGGAGGCACACTATTGGCTGGGGATGTCGGCAGTAAATGGTGGCAATGCGGCGGCGGGGGCTGAGCGTGTCGCAATCGTGAAATATAGACGCAACAGACGTGCTCACTGCTGCTGGCCTCCGAAGGTCAATGCGTTGCTCTTCCTGGGTAATGGATGAGCAAACAATCCGAATGCTTTTTAGGTAGACAGCGCCTTGAAGCGATGCACGAAAGCGGGCTTTTGGCTCCTTGATACTGTTGGACGGACCCACGAACTGCTCAGCAACAAGGCAATCTTTCTGCGGAATCCGTTCTCCATGCCTACTGGACCGTGTTGAAGAATTCGCATGCGCGACGCGAAAGCGCTACGTTGACAAGGACACAATCGGAGACAGTGCGTTTCGAGCACGACCCTCATCCTCAGCCCAAGCGCAAACCACTCCGCTCAGAGCTTCAAAAGACAATTTAAGCTAGAGCTGTTCAATCACAGCACAATAACACCCCCAAGGTGCGACCTTCGCCGCCGCCCTCCTTCTCGCCTTCTCTTCCCGCCCTTCCGCGCCTTCCCACAGCGACGAACTCCCCATTATCCTCCCGCACAGCCATGACCTTCCATGACATATAGGTCTCCCTTGTGCCCTTGTCCACCTTCGTGCCACGACTCGCACTGCCATATCAATCTCGGAGACACCGCGCCCGGCAAGATGCGCGGAGATGAGGGAGTCGGGGGAGGATAAGACGGTGGCGGGTGTGTGAGGTCTTTCGAGTGAAGGATGGGGGAAGGAGAAGGAGGGGTAGCGGGCGTGTGCGGAACTGTGGGAGAGACGCTGGTCGCTGCGGCAGGAGAAGCGGGCTCGGACGAATCGCCAGAGCGCCGACGCTTCGGGGGACTGGAGGATTACACACTTCAGCCCGGTTTGAATAATGAGAAGAGATGTTTTGAAGTATATGTTTTGAAGTAGAGCAGACCTCCCCTTCGACTTCGCATCCGGTAGCACGATGTATCCTTGCTCGAGCGTCGACGTGTCGATCAAGCCAGACAACGGGCCGGCCGACAACTGCCGGTGTGGCACTTGCGGTACAGCATCGTTGTCGCGGCGGGTAGACTGCCTTTCTGAGCCTGAAGTGGTTTCTGAAACCGATGCTGATCTCGAACGACGCGTAGGTGGAGAGGGTATCGGATGTCGAGCGAGTAGACCTTGGCTGGTACAGTGAGCGTGACGAGCGGCTGGCCGGTGATACGGGACGTGTCCCAGTACTGCCCATTCAAGTTTTGTCATACTTCAATTTA